>BPLR01010227.1:0-41573 GCA_021605095.1 Caerostris extrusa | reverse complement strand
AGTTGCAATTTAAAATAAACTTATTTTTAAAGATACATAGTAATGTGGCATTGAATTGGTAGCACTGAATAAAATTCGAAATATATATGTAAATAAATATATATATAAGTTTCGAAAATATATATATATACATATAAATACGTGTGGGGGTGGGGACGGGTGGGTGTCGAAGTTTGGTGTATGTGGGTGGTTTAGAAGTTTGTTTTTAAAAATTTCCCTTTAATCTTTCTTCTATTTGTGAATTTGAATTATTTAAGCTTCTGTAAAATACACTTTAAGATAAAAAACAGACAAACTAGAAAGAGTTATCTAAATGGTACAGAAATCATAAATGGGATATGCATATACAGAAGAAGATTGTTTTATTTAGCATATACAGATACGTATTGTGGATCAATCAATAAGGTGTTTTTTGCAATATTTTAAATTGATATGAAAGCTTTTATAAGACTTTGCATTTATTTGTATAGTTGGCGGATGTCCCAGCGCGAATTTCTATCAAAACTTTCTAATAGTCGAGTATTTAAAAATATTATTTACTTTAAGGTTTTATTTCTTAAAGTATTCTTGAACAGTAATTGTAAATCGCTATAAAAGATAATCTTTCTAGTGTCATAAAATTAAAAACAATATATGTTGCTTAAATTTATAAAAGCGGCTTAAAGCCATTTGAATGTTTAATTATTATCTAATAATAATAAGAGAACTTTCCATGAAAGGCATTTAAGTTGATTCTTAGTCTTGGCCACTGCTTGATTCCAGATTTAGAAATAACCTCATTGAAATTATTGTAGATTCTGTGGAGAGTGTGAAAAATTTGTTTTGCCCCCATTTTAATTTTTCGTTTCATATATTATGCAAACGAGAAATGATACTCTTCCTTCTTACTCTTAATATGAATAAAACTAGTATTTAACATTATTATTTAGAAATATAGTTTAATAAATAATAGTAATAGTAATAATGGTAATAATTTAAATGTTTTTCACATGAGAAAAAAATGCTAATTTAAGCTATAATATTATATTGTTTAAAATAATTATTTTCATTTCTTTTAAATATTACCCGTTCTTTTTATCAGATTGACAGAAAATAGAATATCCAAAAGTACTAACAAATTATAAAAAATAACAATAGAAAAGTAAATATTTCAGATTTAAATTATTAAAAAACAATAGCAAACTCTTAATAAATTTAATGTTCCGAGCTTTTTATTAGTCTCACTTAATGAATTTATTTTTGAAAGAATTTTCTCTGAGACACCTTTAATGATATCTGGTGATTTTTGATAGATTTAATTTTATCAGTCTAATTTATTTAGCCATTTAATTTTTTTATTTTTTTGGGCATTGATGAGCAACCTTGCATTAAAAAGCAGTAGTCCCTGGACATTACATTTTCTAAAAAACTATTAAATAATTTAATGGATTTGTCCTATCATCGTTTTATTCATGATAATATTAGTTTTAATTGTCTTTGTATTGAATTGAAATAAAATAATCTTTTAGTTTTATTGTCCATGCAGTTTTGCATATTAAATATTTGAATATAATTGTTAATTAAATATGAATATTGAAGGTTACGTAATAACATTTTCGGTTGAATTACCTTTTTCTTTCCTAATTCATTGGTGATTTTATAACTTTAATTCTTTTAATTTGTTATGATGTTCGATGTATTAATGCACCTTGAAATTTTTTATTACAGTGATAATTTTAAAAGTATAGAAGTGTTTAAAAGAATAAAAAATGCCTTAAATCTCATTTGTTAAATGGATGATTAAAAGTTGTTTCAAAATATAAAGTGCCTTTTCAATTAAAATTATTTTGTTGCATGAAACATTAATTTTTTATTGTGCATCTAATTTATAAATTATATATATATGGATGCATGGAAAACATCTGTCCAAAATACAATGGGTCTCCAGTCACTGTTTTCAGGAAAGAGGAAATTCGATGACAATTGTGACATTGTACATAAACATCTTGCATAGATATTCAGGCTGCCTGGTTTAGTTTGGTTTATCGCTTTTACTGTTGTTTTGTGTACACTTTGATCTATTTAGACCAGGCCTACATTTTAAAAGTGGGTTTCGAACAACCAACAAACATCCATGCCACCGCCAGGATTTGAACCAGAAACTTGACGTACCAAAAGGGCAGAGCGCTACCCAACAGACCATCAGGTCGCCAGGTTGCGCAATGCATATCCCCTGAAAAATTCCTGCTTGAAACACCCTGCTGTTAGGGAGGCTGTTCGTGGCATACATATGTGGAACACGATGCCCATTGAAGTCAATATACAAAAAAATGCAGTTCTGCAGTACTTTTTTCAGTGGAGCAACAGCCTCATCAACGGCAACCAAAGCCTTGTGTCTACTGGCAGATTTCGAGATAGGAGATGTTTTATATTAGATCATAGTCATATTAGACCGGCTCATATTACCAACAGTCATATTAGATCGGGAACTACGATTTAAAGTAGACACCGGACCACTACAAGAAACCATGTTATCTCAGGGACCCGAACCCCAAACCTGTGGCATCAAGCGCCAGAGCTCTAGTCATTCGGCCATGACACCCCGTAATTCTGTAGTAGATGCTGAAAAAAAAGGCAACCATCAACCATTAACCAACAATTATCAACATTAAGTTTCAAATCATTGGCACGTGGATATCCTCACATTTTAAAAATTCCAAGCATGTTCTAAACATGTTTGTACATGTTCTGCAGCAACTAACAGTCTGGTGACGATCTTGGTCGGAGACAAAGGATGGTATACTTTATGTGCCCCATAAAATGAATCTAAATGTTAAAAACATGATGATCTTGGTAACCAAAGAATATGTCCATCTGATCAATACACTAATTTTTATAAGTATTTAAAAGCTAAATCCCTAGAATCAGTACTGTACAGTTCAAGTGCGCCATCATGCCTGAATCAGATTCATCGTTGAATAAACTTAGAAAAACTCTCCAGAAATTCTGGCAAAGTCTTTTGTGTTTGCAAAGTATTATTGACTGATATAAACAGCCCCTCTGCTATCTAAATATAGCCTTTATCAATTCATAGTCCATGGACATGATGATGATGAATGAAGTGCTATATGGGGATGCGAAGCAACAAGGACTATAATCACCTAATCACTATAGATATGAACAGTTAGTTTTTTCCTTATTTTTAATATGTCACTCTCCACAACGTTCTACGGTCATGTTAGATCGGGACCTACGGTTTAAAGTGGATTCCGAACCACTACAAACATCCATGGCACCGCCGGGACACGAACCCGAAACCTGTGGTACCGAGCGCCAGAGCGCTACTTAAACTAAACAATTTTCTATTTCAATAATAAAAATTATTTCTAAATATAAAACATAAACGGTTTTAATTCAGCTTTTATTAACGAATTAATTAATTTGTCAGACCTTGTTTTATCAATATTATATGTTAGTATATATATTTCTTTCAATATATTTCTCAAAATAACTAGGGTAATTAATTGTATTAATATTAAACAGGTATCAAATGAGATCACATCAATGCTAGCTAGAAACTATCAAGTAGCTAGTTTTATTACTATTTTTCTCCCTATTCATTTCTGTAATCTTTCACAGACTTCTTCTCAAGCAAGTACAGACAACATGGATTTACTGCAATTTATCGAAAAACCTTTAAAGGTAAGTTAGACTGCAGAAATATATAATGTATAGAATAAAGATATTCTAATTTGACGCCCACATATTTCAGGGGCATCGCTTTATATAATTCTTATTCTATTTCTATTAATTCCCCACGCAGTATATTTCGGAGCTGACGTCGCAGCTTGAGTCCTTTGTCTTGCACAGCAGTAGGGCACAGGGATTATGTGTGTCTGGAAAGTGTGGTTTCAAGTTTAATCCTTAAGGTTCTGTTATTTTTATTAATTTCATTTAGACGATTTCAAAATAATAAATATGTGTACATTTGCTCTAGATATTGAATAATTTAAAAGGTTTTATTCTAAATGGCAGCTAAAATTAATCCTTGCATTAATAAGATATAAATGAGGTTTTCCCACATTTTACTTAACAAAAGTTTTATTATTGATAATGAAAAGAGATAATATTGGTTGGAAGGGATTTAATTTCATTAGCAATTAAAAGGAAATAGCTGTTGTTCTTCTACAAACCTCTTAAAATAAAATTTACTTAATATAATTTGGTGGTATTTGTATTAGGAACTTTTTTAAAGTTATTTATTATTTATTTTTTTAACTTTATTTATTATTATATATTTTTTAAAGTTATTTATTATTTTTTATTTTTTAATTTATTTATTATTTTTAATTTATGTTTATTTATTATTTTATATTTTTTAATGTTTATTTATTATTTTTAATTTTTTATGTTATATATTATTATTCTTTTTTATTTATTTATTATTTTTTATCATTTAATGTTATGTTTTTTTTTTTATTTTTGAGGTTATTTATTATTTTATATTTTTAATGTTATTTAATATTTTATACAATAAACGCTTTTAATGATTTATTTAAAAAAATACTATATTTTTCAGTTTTGTTATATATATATGTTTTTTTGCTTTGTTTTCATTTATTTATAAACTTATTTTTTGAAGTCACTTATTGGGCAAATAACGAACTGATATTTTTAATCAGAACCTGCTATATATATAAGAATAATGAATAAATTACATTAATTTTAATTAGAAAATAATGTTTTTTAAAAGAAAAATAAATAATATTTTAATTAGAACAATTTGCGTTATAAAGAGAATAAAGTAAGACATATTATAATTTCAAACAAAATCACTTTTTAAATACATAGCGTCATATTTTTAATAAACTGATGAATGATTTACACTATAAATATTATATTAATATTAAAAATTATAGATATATAAAATCAGATATGGCTTTCATAAACTATTTTTATTACATTTTTGGATTATTTTAACATTTGTATTATACGCAATTGTAAAATTTAAGTTTGTAGTGTGTAGGTTGATACTTGACTTGAAATACTTGAGGCACAGGTTGGAGAACTCACAGCTTTATTTACACACGCACAAACACGAAACACATACAATTAGAGAAGTTCAATATTTAACGAATATAAAGATATATAATTATAGATTCATAGAAGGATTCCATTTCTAAGCCGAAAACCCGATAATCAGCTACGCGTTAGGTGCGCGAAAGATACTTTCTCTCCGGGTGAGAGTCTGTGGGCCAACCAATATGCAGGGCTGTGTTAAGTATATTTGCTATCGAGGTCAGAGGCCATAAACTAAATGTTTCTCGACAGACGCGAGTGGTTGAGCTGTACTTCCTCTCGGGAGAATCTCGAGGCCTACTGATCCTTTCTCCTGAGCGCCACTACAAAGGGACACTTTTACCAATGCGTAGGAGAACAAATTTTCATTTCAGCTTCAATTTGATCATTAAATTAAATTTTTAAAACAATCTTTAAATTTAATTTCTGTCGATATTTATTTTATTTATAAAGAAAAACGAAATGAATTATTTTATTCTCAAATATATGGGCTGGAATGAGTTCATGAATGAACATTAGATTCCTTACAAAAGATTGGTTTGAAAACCAAACATCTGATACCAATATGAGAGCTTCTGTGTCTATGCTGGTCTAAGGACATGGTAAATGTTTTGTGTTTTGATCTCGGTTAAGATTTCCGGTTGATGGAATTACCATAAAGCATTTGTTCTTTGGATTGGATAGACATTATAGGGAAGAATAGAACCCAAATGTCTTCTCTGAGGGGTATTCATTCCAAATTGTGATGACATACGGATGGCGAGAAGTATTCTGTAGTTTATTATTATTATTAAAGTTGTTTTTTATAAAGAAACATTTGGAAAAGAGGGCCTGAATGGCCGAGTGGCTAGCGCTCTGGCGCTCGGTACCACAGGTTTCGGATTTGAGTCCCGGTGGTGCCATGGATGTTTGTAGTGGTTCGGAATCCAGTTTAAACCGTAGGTCCCGGTCTAATAGGATCGTAGAGCGTTGCTGGGGCATTGTTACTCTGCGTCCGTTTCTTATCTTGTAGTTACACGCGCCCCCTGGGTAGTGCTATGTGAGTACGTCTGTGCACCGCTTGCCTTAAGGCATCCAAGACCAAGCTGTCTAAGTGTTGGCTAGCTACATTAGAAAGAAAAAAAACATTTGGAAAAGAAAATTGGGAGAAAACATAATACAAAAGTTCACATTTCTTAAGAAATTTGAAAAATAAAAATTGGAAGAAAAGATAATATAGAAGTTTACACTTTCTAAAGAAATTTGAAAAAAAAAAATTGGGAGAAAAGATAATATAAATTTGACACTTCCAAAGATCGAAGGTGTTTGATTAATGAACTATGAACTAAGGCAAGATTAATTTATCGCAACACGCTGCTGCTTTTATTGCATTTTTAAATAGTTCGTAAGAAGAAAAAAAAAAGCAACCTTGAAAATTTTTGTAAGTTTTCACATAAACCAAATTTTAATGAATTTCTAATAAAAAAAGTAATTAAAAAGGGCTTTTTCAATGTCGTTAGAATAATAAATTTGTGTTCTTCAGAATTTAATAATTAAGATTGCTTTTTGGAAAATGCATATAATGTGAGAGGTTTCGATTAAAGTTTATTATTCATCGTGTTCTTTCCAAATTGATATACGAGCATATCTTTTTTATTTCATCGTGCTATGTTTTAGATAGAAAAAAATTTCATGTAATATCATCTAGTTCTCTATGAATTTACAAATATTAATATTATTTGATTTATTTGATTCCTGTTTTATGCATTACAATGCTGTAATATAAAATACATGGTTTCTATTAAAATTGCCGTTATTAATTATTGTGTTCTTTCCAAATAGATAAGCATATCTTTTTTTTATTTCATCGCTGTTTTTAGATGTAAAGAATTTTATCCATTATCATTTAGTACAAGTGTTACAAATTTACAAATATTCTAATTATTTGATTCCTTCTTTTATACAATCCAATGGTGTCTGTTGATATAAAATATATGGTTTCTATTAAAATTGTTATTAATCACAGTGTTCTTTCCAAATAAATATACGAGCATATATTTTTTTTATTTCCTCGTGCTGTATTTTTAGATGTAAAAAATTTTATCCATTATCTTCTAGTACAATTTCTAGGAATTTACAAATATTATTATTATTTGATTTATTTGATTCCTGCATTTATATGTTTTAATACTGTATATTGATATATAATTCTTCATCATTAATTACTATAAATACTATATGACAATTAAAAAATTAAGTAACTTATTTTTAAACTAATTTACTTCATATATTTTAAAATAGAAAAGACGCCTTTTTTACAAATTATATTTCTAATAGATACAGTAAATAATATATAGTCATGTATTTATAGAATTCAGACTCTATTCAGTATTTATCGAATTAAAATTAGTGTAAATTAAAAAAAAAGGGTGAGTAATTTTTCTTAACTTCTAATATAATATTTAGATTAAGAAAACTATTTTTGATAGTGCATAAAAATAATTTAGTAGTCTATATACCATAAAAATTAATTGATATATATATATCTAATTTAAAAGTTTATATTAATGAGCTGTACATCACATTCAATTAAAAAAATATACAAAATTCATTTAAAATATATATATAGTTATAAAAGTAGAGTTTAAATATTTCTCAGTTAATCAAGAAATCAATTAATTGTAACCGCCTTTAAATTACGAGCCTAATTAACCGAATTTGTAGCTCGCGATTTCATTAAAAATGTATAAAGTAGTAGCAAATGGATTTCTGGGTTCAACAAACTTTTGCCATTTTATACATTTTATTAAATGTTTCATTTCATTTAAATCAGGGATGGCCAACTCGTGGCATGCCTTGAATAATTTTTGCGACCCGTGAGATTTATCAAAATTTTTACAAAATATATTTATTTTATAATGGCCGAAGTACTGATAACCAATGTATTAAAAAAAAATGCATTATGCATATGCATCCATATTTTCAAAAATTAACTGTCGAAATTATGAGAAAAAATTAACCGTGATTTTAAAATAATATTCTTGCAAATATATGATAGATATTGCCTGTATTATTTATGAGTTTACAGTTATGAGTTCGCAGAATAATTAAATTATATTCGGCAAACTCATCTTGGAACATCTAATATAACAGGTTCTATGTTTCATTTTAAGTGACCTCAACGCCACAGTGACCATCCCTAGATACGCATAGTTGATTGTTGATAGTAGAGTAAACCAGACTCTTAGTTGAGGTCGTTAGCGCTGTTGGTTCAACTTACGCTTACGAATCGTTTTCTTTTTTTTTTTTTTTTTTTTTTGGAAAATGATATTGACCCAACACAAAACACTCAAATATAATGGATACTAACCTGCAACAATTATTACGGTGAGCAAATACCGAAATTGAGATCGATTTTCAAAATCTAAGTGAAAGAGAAAAACAAATATCGCTCTAGAAAAATAAATATTTTTTAATGATTTCTTTTTTTTATTTCGTTTATATTTATATATTTTTGATATTTCATTTTTAGTGTTATATATTTCTTTACAATGTGCATTTAGTATCATTATTATTATATTATCAATGCTTACATGTAAGAATAATAGCAAACACGATGATGATAAATTATTATGTTTCATTTTTTCACTCCAAAAATGTCTATAGAGGGTCTAAGTATAATATGGGATATATAATTTTATATACGACCTGTGAAGTTATGATGCATTTTCAAAGTGTACAGCAAGATCATTTGAGTTGGCCACTTCCGATCTACAAGCGCTATTGTAATTTACAAATATTACTATTATTTGATTTATTTGATTCCTGCTTTTATATATTCCAATGCTGTCTACTGATATAAAATAACATATTTTTTCATATAAAATAACATGTATTTTTGTAATTACCATAACAACTATATGTATATAAATAATTAAGTAATTTATTTTAAGCTATTTTTATTTCATATATTTTAAAATATAAAAGATGTCTTTTACAAATTATATTTATAATAGATATAGTAAATAATAAATAGTCATGTATTTATAGGATTCAGACTCTATTCAGTATTTATATAATTCGGTATTTATAGAATTTAAACTAATGTAAATTTAAAAAAATGAGTAAGTTATTTTTCATAACTTTTCAAATTATAATCACATACAAACTATAAAATTTAGGTTAAAGAAGAGAAATATAATATTTAGATTAAGAAAACTATTTTGGCTAGTGGATAAAAATAATTTAGTAATCTATATGCAATAAAAAATAATTAATATATCTTATTTAAAAGTTTATGTTGTTATTAGTTAAGGCGTTCTACTTACTCAATTAAAAATATACAAAATTCATTTAAACAGAAAATAGTATTTAAATATTTCTCAGTTAATCAAGAAATCAATTAACAGTAACCGCCTCTTAATTACGAACCTAATTAACCAAACTTGTAGCTGGGGAATTTCATTAAAAAATGTATAAAGCAGTAAATAGCAAATGAAATGTTCTAGTTTCAATAAACTTTGCCATTTTATATATTTTACTAAATACAGGGTGATTATAATTAAAGTCCCACTTTCAAAATGGTGTAAAAAAAAGAACCACTGGTCACAATCAGTTCAAATTTGAACTGAAGATACATGAAGAAGAAGAAACGGTATGGCATCAAAAAAAAAAACGTTCCACCAATTTTTCCCATTCAATTTGGTATGGCCTTGCCGTGGTGGATGGACTTTCCACGAACTTGGAAGTCAATTTTTCCGTCGAAAAACCAAAACAATCAAGCACATTTAACACTACAGTTAGTTTAATATGCAACTCATGGCAAATACGTTGTAATGTCTGTACAAAATATTACTGGCAGCCGAATTCTCTTTCTTTATGCTGCTTACAGCGCCCTCTCTTAATATATTTTGGAACTCTTTTTCATACCATATCGTTTCCCCCATCTTCAAGTATCTTTAGTTCGAATTTGAACTCATTGTGACGAGTGATTCTTTTTTTTGAAAGTGAGACTTTAATTATAATCATGTATATATATATATATATATATCACGTTTATATATATATAATCACCCTGTTATAGATATAAATAAAACAAAATTTAACTATTATACCAGAAAATCTAATTGATTCATTATTTTTGTAAGGTTATGCTAGTGTTTGTAAATGTAAATGATTAAAGTAAAGAAAATAATCTCAAACAGCAATTTTTACTATAAAAATTTGCTTTTTTTAATTATTTATTCAAGATTAAGAAAATCACACTATTTATTTAATTACAAAAAAAATAATTTACAATAAATTACAATTTACAATTTATTGTAAATTATTTACATTAATTTACAATTTATCATTTCACCCTTCTTCAAGTACCTTCATTTCAAAGGTGAATTCATTGTGATGAGTGATTCTTTCATTACAGCACCTTTGAAAGTGGGACTTTCATTATAATCACCCTATATTTTATTAAATAATTTTATTTCATTTAAACGTTGGAGAAGGGATTTGAAAGTTCTTTTCACAAAACAACTTTCTGCGATCCTACTAGTACATTCTTCAAATTCAGCATTGTGAAAAGCATTACGCTTACAATAAAAAAAAAAAAAACATACGGAGGAATTTATTAAATCTCACTCTCCATATTTCAAAGGGAAAGGATTATGGGGCTTTTACAAGAGCATGATATGGTATACCATTATTCACTAGTGTAATAACCAGCCCTTTTGTGGTATTATTTTACAGTTTTCCGAACTTTCGAGGGAGAGATGAAAGAAATGATGAATAAGCTGTCAAATTTCGAGGATTTGAGAAACATCGAGACGGCCTTTGATGAAGACGAACCATACTCCAATCTCGAAACTCTTCAAGAAAAGACTCTCTTTACCAGAGGGCCTAAGGTAATCTTGTTTGTTTTTAAATTGGATTTTATAACAAGTGACACAGATGCCTGATGATATATGGCCCGAATAGTCCATGACTTTATGCCCTAGAGAGATTAGCATGCATGGTCTAAACATTCATATGAAACATATATCATATGATATATATAAAGGCAAAGCGTGATAAATCAACTTTATTTAGTTTATGTGTTCAAATTTTAGTTTGTTCTACTTTTGTTTAACGTAGTCTGTGTTTTCACACCTTTGAGAGTTTAGTTATACATTAAATAATATTTCTAAGCAAAATATATATCATGTATATAAAAATTGCAAAATCTATATTCGTTCAGTTCAGTTTGTAATATTTGTTGTTGTTGCTTCTTCTCCCACTTGGTAAGCAGCAACATCTAGGTCAAGGCCCGTGTGGTCTCGTGTAAGGAAGGAAAGAGGGGCGGGGGCAGCTTCTGTTGTGATGGACAACCCGTATATAGAAACATGACTTGGTACCGTGATGCTGAAGAAGAAGGCAGTGCTTTCCGACAGGACTTTTAGGGGAATTACGCTGCATTTTCGTAGCGTATGGGAGAAAACCACCCAGAATATCACTAGTTTCCGCGGGCTCATTCAATTGTGAATATGGGCGGCCATTTACTGGCGGATAATTAATCAAGGATTGCACGCATTCATCAGCAGAAGTGATGTCTCCAGCAAAAGCTAATGTAATTAGAAACCTAAGTTTGCTCAGCAAACACTGTAGTTCAAAGAATTGTTGCATCTAATCCTCAGTGTCCTGCAGCGTGAGACGGACATCCGGTGAGTAATCTGTTCATGGAAGGAGGGAAAAGGGCAGCTTCTGTTGTGATGGAGCCCTCGTAGGTAGAAGTCTGACTTCGCTCAGAGTCGATGAAGAAGAAGTGAATTCCGAGAGGAGTTTTAGTTGCAACTACCTCATATTTAGTTATAGTATGGGTGAAAACCGTAAAACTCCCACCAGGTACTCCGACTAAAGAGGCAAGAGGCTGAAAATCACAAACGCTATTGAGTCTCCTCGTTTCTTAAAACAAGGGCTACAACAATTCACCTTAAAATTGAAACTCTGCCCTAATGATCACCAGCTGCGCTCGTTGTCACAGAGCGGCGAGGCGGACTTGGAATATTTAGACAGTGGAAGTTTAAAGAAAAGCAGTTTAAAAGGATTTTTTTGTTGCCGTTGTCAAAAATTTGTATAGAGGGTGTTTATGCATCAGATATAGCACCTTAAATTTATTTATTATTTTTTTTTTTTTTCAAAATCAGAAAAATATGGCTTTACGTTTAACTTTAATTTTGCATTTTCGAAATTGTGCCAAGAGTTGGGGTTAAACTGCATCCAAGCCGATACTCAATATTCCGATAACGGATAAATATTTTAATTTAAGTAATTAAAAGCTACAATATATTAAATTAATAAATTATAACATAGGGCAGTTACAGTTTGGGGCCTGATGGCCAAGTAACTAGCGCTCGGGGCCACAGGGTTCGAGTCCCAGCGATCCCATAGATGTTTGTAGTAGTTTGGAATCCACTTTAAACCGTATATCGTGGTCTAATATGATTGTAGAGAGTTGGGTGCAGGGCTGACAACGCTACCTAGTTAAAAAGAAAGCATCTCAAAATCTTCCAGTAAGCAGAGGACCTTGTCCCATCAAGGGACTATTGCATCAATGAAGAAGTTGCTGTTTAAATAATTAATGTATTGTAGAAAAAATAACTTTCGTTTTCTTGAATGTTTGCTCAAATCCATTTCATAAATTTTGCAGGTATATTTTTTGTTTGAAATGGATTTTTTAATATTTACCTTCTAGATTTCTTATTGTATAAAGAATGTTTTGTTATGCGCTGTTATTCTTACGACATTAGCTGCAAAAAAACAGAAAAAAGATCTCAATTATGCACGCATTTCTTAAGTTTAAATGAACACTGAAAAATTCGTGAATAATATTTTCAAAAGCGCAACAAAAACAATATATTTGCAGTGCATTAGTTCACTTAACTGTCCATCTGCTAGTCAATTTCAATTAACATCGCATTGTTCAATTTCATTATTCACTTGAAATGCATTGTTTTCCTTTCCCATCATTTTTTTTTCTGATCATGTCATTGTTTAAACTGACAATCTTTTTCCGATCTAACAGTAAAATACACTATTAAGTTATAAACAATAACATTCACAAGTTATTGTGTATGGAAAGCAAAAGCCCTATGCAAAGATGACAATTTGCATATCAAATATCGCGCAATATAATCAAGTTTATCTAGAAAATTGACATATATGGGGCAATACAAGGTAAGGAATATTTATTTCTGATGACTTTATGAAAAATTTAATTTGTTACTTCAATTAAATTAACCGTAGCTGCAGTATAAAACTCAATTATGCATGAATTCTTCACCCTTATATTAAGGGTTACAGAATGTGTTAAGCCTATATAGTTATTTTTAACAAAAGTTTATTATTGTCATTATTTATTAGAAAAAAATTAAGAGTTAAATTAGAAAATGTTAAATTAATTAGAATTAAAAAGTTGATTAAAGTTAGTAAAAGGTGTTTATTTAATAATTAGAGTCATTTTGGATTTTTTAAATGTACATTATAAGACACTTTGTTACTTTTAACATGTCTGACAATATTTTTTGGATTTCCGATAAAATCCACTACAGAATATAATTGTCTTATAATCAGATAAATATAAACAGAAAATTATTCAGCTTAGTTAATAGTAAATAATAAATTATTAGTTTCATTATTTGCTTCCCCAATTTTCATTTACCAAACGAGTTAATGCTTATATAACAATAACATTGGAATTACTTTATAATTAATAGTATATATTGTAAAAATTATTTGTTCCTTCGACTTTTATTTATCAAGCGAGGTAATGTTTATATAGCAGTTATAACATTGTAATTATATTATAATTAATAGTAAATAATGCAAAAGTTGTTTATTTCCTCGACTTTCATTTACCAATCAAGTTAATGCTTATTCAATAGTTATAATATTGCAATTATATTATACATATTAACAAATAACGTTAGTTGATATTTTTTTTTAGCTTTCTTGAATGCCAGTTAAACAATATTTTATATATTTATTCTAATCACAAATATTTTGTCTAAGAAACTTCCCATCTATTAATATTTTCTTTTTTAGGAAAAAAAGTTTTCTATGACATGATTCTTTTTTATAATTATATATATTTTTAAAATTTGAACTCCATGTAATCACCTTGTTTAAAAATCATATTAAATGATATCTTTATTTTCTGGTGATGTTGAAGACTTGTTAGACCAATAATTATACTCTCTAGTGGAAAATCAGTTAGAAGTAAACAGAAAAATTATTTGTTACCTCGATTTTCACTTACCAAGCGAGTTAATGCTTATATAACAGCAACTGTGCAATTATAATATAATTAATAGCAAATAATACCAATTGATAATTTATTTCAGCTTTCCTTCTTTATCTTTTATAATTTATTCTAATCTCTATATATCTAAGTATATATATATATATATATATATATATATATAGATTATATCTATATAGATACTTAGATACTTATACTTATATACTTAGATATATATTATTATTATCATATTAAATGATATTTTTATTTTCTGGTGTTGTTGAAGACTTGTAAGACCAATAATTATACTCTCTAGTGGAAAATCAAGTTAAAGTAAACAGAAAAAATTATTTGTTTCTCTCTTACTCTCTCTCTCTCTCTCTCTCTTTTCACTCTCTCTCTCTCCTCTCGGAGTTAGTCTCTCATATATCTCTCAGCAACTGTGCAATTATAATATAATTAATAGCAAATAATGCCAATTGATAATTTATTTCCGCTTTCCTTCTTTATCTTTTATAATTTATTCTATCTCTCTATATATAATATAAGTATATATATATATATATATATATATATATACTTATATTATATAATATCTAACAATTATATTTTTCTCTCTAGAAATGAGAAAAATGCAAAAATAATATTTTAAATATTATTTGGCATTTTTCTAATAAAAAGATCATATAATGGTATAACATTATATTAACATATAATATCTTAACTTTTATGCTAATATAATTAACTTATTATAATTAATTATAATATCTTACTTTATGTTAATATAATTAACATTATATTAACATAAAGTACTATATAACATCTTATATTAACATATAATATAAGAAAATATAAACATATAATAAAAGAATATTAAAAAGAACATATAATGGTAGCAGCTAAAAAGTAATGAAATAATGATAGAATTGAGAATTTATAATTAGCAATATTTTAGTTTTAAACACGAAAAACAAGTTATCAATATTTAATGGATTTAACCCATATAAATATTCATGTTTCTTATACAACGAAAAACTGAGCACGTACATCCCAATTCTAAAATGTGATTGGAATATTATTTCTAAATTTAAATATTCGTGTAAAAATGGATCATTTTGGATTGCATAGAAAAAACTTATTAAAAACCTTTTTCCTTAAAAATTCTTAGAACGTACTTTGAAAAAATCATTAAAAAAACCACTTCTTGGTTCAGATATTGCAAACTGAAGACAAAAGTTTCTTTTTGAGATTTTTGGGAATCATTAAAAATAAAAGATGGATTCACAAGATAATCGAAACATTTTTTTAATGGTTCTCTGTTCTGGCATATTGCCTCAATTTTTGAATAAAAAGCCTAAAAATAATTTTTTTTTTTAAATCTTACTATTCTTGTAACGGATGGAAAAATAATTAAAAATTCATTGTTATATAATAATTCAGAATAGTCATAAAAGTTCATGTTCTGTACAGCATTTTTAGAACAATTATTTAAAAATATGCTTGCTGGATTGAAAAACCTGCTTTCTAAACTATATTTTATTTTTAAATAAATGCCTTCGAAGAAAGTTTGGAAAATAGTTAGTTAGAAAAATAATAAGCTCAAAATAACTATTTTTCGTTGCAAATAAAAAAAGAAAATAAACTATGCAATATATAAAATTTATTCTCATTTGGGGAAAAAATATACTTTTTTTTTTAAATTATGTTATATATATAATAATACTTTTATATATTTACATAATAATACTTTTTATATTTATATAATTATATTTTTTAATTAAAATTATATTTACTTTTATTTAAAATGTTTCATATATTTGTTCAAATTTTCTTTAACAAAATAACATAAGGATACATAATTTATTTGTTATATTAACTAACATTTTCTAAGCTGTCTGTATTTCTTTAATTTAAAAATATTATAGGTTAACTATTATAATAATAATAATAATAACAATGAATTTTTCTTAGTATTTAAGCTTATGACATCATTCTGTCGAAATGTTTTTTGTCTCGACAATTGTTTTGAAAAATTATACCGAATTATTCTCTAATTAAGATGTTTATATTTCTGAAAATAACTTTTTCTTATTAAAGTAAAGTACTTTAAAATTAAAATTTACTTTTACAGTGCATATTTATTTTAAATAAAAAAATTAAAAATTTCATAATCAGAACACTTTTATAATTGGACATATGATTATAAATCATATTAAATTGGACCCTCAGAAATAATTTTTAACTTTTAATTGTAATTAAATTAAATATTAAAATTTCGTATTATTATAACTAAATTTATCGCAATTAATTTTTAAGCAATTTGTTTCGCATCCATAAAGGAAATTAATTTTTATACTTGTGTCCCAAAGGAAGTGTTCGCTAGTAAAAAAAAAAGGATATATGCTTTATTTAACTGATAATTTGCTATAAATTCTATATTATGAAATAGCGATGATTGTGGCGGATAGAATTTCATATGACTGACAAATCAAAATTCAATTGCTTTCAAAGACAAACTATTATAAAAATTAACAATTAACTCCTCTTATTACTGTTGCAGAGATTTTATAAACGAAATTAATTTGTGATATAACGGAAAACCGAGCTTTCTAAATTCGTTATAAATGATAAAATGTAAGGAAATGGTAAAAGACGTATAATGACTTATAGTATATTGAGAGAAAAATGTTGCGCAGTAGTGGTAGATAGGTGAATGATCCCAAAATTGATATAATATTTGTATCAAGGATGCACACTAGTAGCTGTTTCGTTGCACCATTTTTAAAAAGCCAAATTTGGTATACATATGCTTAACTGTAGGGGCCTGATGGCCGAATGGCTAGCGCTCTGGCGTTCGGTACCATAGGTATCGGGTTCAAATCCCGGCTTTGCCCATGGGTGTTTGTAGTGGTTCGAAATCCACTTTAAACCGTAGGTCCCAAGCCTAATAGGATCGTAGAGCGCTGCGGGGAGCATTGTTATTCCTCATCCGTGGCTTACCATCAAGTTACGCGCTCCCCCTGGGTAATATAAAGTGAGTAACGTCTGTGCAGCGCTTGCCTTAAGGCATCCAAGACGTCCATGTCTAAGTGTTTGCCAGCTGTATTAGAAAGAAAAATGCTTAACTGTATCGAATATTATGTGAATTAACCTTGCTCCAATAGTATTTAGTGTTGAATCTTCCGCTCTTGCAAAAAAACTTTGGAGACAGGGGTGCTCTTAAAATTTAGTTTAATGCTTCGTGTAATGAATATTTCGACAAATTTATGAAAAATGAAAGAGACACAACAGAAGTCAAAAAAATAAAATAAGAAGAAAATGCAATCATTCGGCACAACTGACAGCGACAAAGCATATTGATCTAGACATGTTTTTCAAAATAGCAGCTTTTAGCAAATCCTATGCTTTATTACTCTTTTTTTTGGTGATGATACCGAAATTTCGAAAAAAGACATTGGATCAGAAGAGGAGATCCTCTGCTTAGCCTCCCAGATATCCAGACATCAAGGCATAAAGTAATAAGATCTTTTTTTTTGGAGTTTTGTTAAGAGGATTTGGTATGGTTTATCGCTCGAGGTCATTTTTGTGCACACTTCCGAATAATGAGAAGTTTTCTTTTTTTACGGAGTAGGATTGTCAGCTCTCCGCTCAACGCTCTACAGCCATACTATGCGGAGACCTGTAATTTAACGTGAATCCATTCCATATTCAGGATATTATAACTAATAACTAATAAGAAAATAATAATTAATGTTGTTGAATCCTGTTGTACCAAAGACCAGAAAGCTAGTAAATTGATCACCAGGCTCTCTATTAAGAGAAATATTTACCAGCAAAAGATTCACAATGGGCATACTTTGCAGCAGCAAATTTTTTGCAACAGTTCATTAAATAACACCTAAAATGCTAGAAAAACTTAGAAGGAGATCGATTATTGTGTGGACATTTGCAGTTCCATTAATAGTGCTTACAATGAATCTCATTAATCTGTAAAAGAAGTATCCTTTTAATACAAATGACATTTAAAAGTAATCAAAAGAGATTTCTAAGTTTGAGCTACAACTAGAGCGTACCTTCAGTTGAACATCTCTAATATATTGTTAATGTTAAGTTTTTAATTTTAATTTTATTTTAATATAACACGATCAGACAAATATCTCAGTATGTGACTCCTAAATTCCTTGGTCTTGAACATTTGAGGCTGGTTAACTTTTAACTCTGAAATGCCTGAGGCATCATGTAATTGGGAGTAAGAATTCACCATGAATTCGCACAAGAACTATATAGCGGACCGCAAGCAGTGAGGAAAGGAGAAATGTTGAATAAATTTTACTGAACATGTGTGGCAACCGTAGAGTGTTCGATGATTTTAAAAAAAAAAAAAATCACAAGTTGGTTATTGTAGTTTAGTTTTCGCGTTGTAATGATTGCTTTGTTAGTAGTCTACTTTGCGTTGTAGAAAATAAATGATATGCTTGTGCAAATGTCTCATCTTAATTATACCATTTCAATAATCATATTCACCTTATGTTCATCATTTATTGGAAGCCAAAAAAAAATCTACTTTCGTGGATGTTTCAAAGTTGTAGATTATGCAGAATTTAACTAACACCATTACGTCTTCAACGGCGAATACACCCATATAAGGCCATAATCTGTACACTGGATTTGAGCAATGGACAGAAAGATCCTATTATTATTTTAACACAATTGCTTTATTTGAAATTAGAACTCATTTTCGAATTTTTTTTTGGTGTTGTTTAATTTTCTTTTTATATCATCGATTTCACAATGAAATTCTTATTATTAATGGTTAAACGAACCTCTTTTTTTAACAATGTAAATCGTAAAAATTGTTAAAAATGGTGGAAAAATGACAAATAAAATAGTTGAATTGGCAAATCGCAAAAATAAGGGCCGTTGGCATTTAGCGACTTTTTTGTGGAGTCAACTAAGCGATAAGTCACCAAATGTGGTAACTTAGATTTTTTGCACAGTTTGCAATTCACTTCACTTACAATCTCAACCCTTTTCTTGGAGCAATTTAGCAGACAATTTTTGATGCCAAATCCCAGAGCGCCCTTATTCTGCGATTTTTCTACTGAATTTTTTAATTAGCTGAAAATGATATATTAATAATAACAAACTGTTTGATACATGTTATTTATTATTAATTATTAATTACTGACTTGTTATAATTTTAATGAACTTAGACTTAATATAATTTTAAAAATAATGCATTCCATTCTTTTTCAATTGTATTGATTTAAAGATTATTTTTTATGTTATCTTATATATATCTGTCTCTTTTTTAAAGAATTTTTCGCTTATACATCCGGACCGATATTGGTTATTTGCGGGTCATTTGGCGAAGGTAGAAGGAAAGCATTATGTTCAGGTATTGCATTTATTTATAAATCTATAAATAAATATATATATATTAAATTTAATAAATATTATTTAAAAAAAATAAATAATATTTACATATATTTATTTTAATAAATGAAATATTGAATAAATATTAAAAAAATGTATATTAAATGCACATATTTTCAATTTAATAAATAATAAAATATATTTCAAAGATTTTAATAAATATTTAATAAATTTGACTTTGAATCAACTCTAAAGCTAAATATTACAAATAAATAATAATATTTAGCCTATAATTATTTCCACCATGAACTTGCAATGTAAGGAATTTTTCAGAAATAGAAATACCAAAAGACTTAAAATGAACGATAAGATTCCATAAGCATTATAATTTATCTTACTCCTAAGACATAAAACTTATCTTTTAGTTGTTTTACGGTCATAATTAAGAACAGATTTTAGACGAATCAAAAAATTCATGCCTTAAATAAGAATCTCAATTAATGAAATAAATACAATGTTCAAATTTTATATGTCTAAATTTTTTGTTGGTTTGCAACTAAACTTAACTTGATGCTTATATTTAAATTCTATGATTTGTATTTTCGAAACATATTTTAAATGCTGATTAACTTTTCTGCAAATTTTAAAATTAAAAGAACTATTTTTTGAGATTATGGTGACGTTGAACGTTTTTACAGCTATATTAGTTCTTTTGATACATCACTTAAAAAATATATTTAAAATTTAATTAAAGAAAACTTATGACTTAAAAATATAGCAAAGTGTTATTAAAGTATAATGTATTACCCATTTTTCACGGATAAAAAGTTTTCATTTATATATCGTCTTCATATATATACGTCTTCATATGTATTTGGATTTGGCAATTTTGGTACTTACGTATTAACGCCACCGCAGTTACAGATTTGGCGGTTTTTAAGTGGCACCAATCTACACTTAAAATTTTCTTGACAAATCATAAAATATATAAAACACTTTATTCAAAACACTAAAATCAAAACACTTTATTTAAAAACAAGGTAGTCAATCGAATTTCGGTGGAAAATGGGCCGATATAGAGTTTAACATAGATTCAAAACAGTCCCTTTTTTGGCAGCTCTTTTTTGCATTGGCAGCTCTTTATTGGCGCATTAGCGCAACTTCTGCTGCGGTGGCGTGAATACGTAAGTACCCAATTTTTTTTTATAGAGTCAGCCGGGGCGATAAGTCACCAAATGTGGTAATGCGGCCAAATGTGTGTTCTGGATTTCTTATATTGTTTGCAATGAATTTCAATTCACTTACAATCACATTTGGCTCATTTTGGCGAAACATTTTTAACGGCAAATCTCAACGGCCCCTATTCTGGGATTTTACCCAGATGAATATTTTGAGCAATGACTGTCCTTTGTTAATATTAAACCAAACGGGCAAACTAATATTTAATAACGTACTGTAAAATCATACATATTTAAGCAAACGTTTTCGGATAAATTTCATCAAAATTATTAATAATTTAATCATATTAGTTAATTTAATAATAATAGATTCTAATACAATGGCGACATATTAGAATTTAAAATGAATTGTTCTTTTTTATTTGTAGTATTGGGCTCTTCTGTTATCAGACTGTTTGATTCTTGCAAGAAGAACCGAGCAAGGAGTTCTTTTTTTAGTATTAGACGAACCTGTAATGCTTCGTTCAATATATCAAGTGACTTTTGATGTCATGAAGTGTGGTGAGCAATTTATTTAATGTTTTTTTATTTAATTTTATTTAAACAGTTATTTTTATTAATCATAGAAGGATCATTGCTTCCTGAAAAGTGTAGTTCTGAAAAAAAAAAGTATATACTATTAAAGATTTCGTCTTATTAAATGTTTAATTAAATTTGACTTTTGAATCTACTTTTTATTTCGTAATCTCCCTTTCTATTTTATATTTATTTAATGTAGATCTTATTATATTTATTTAACGCAAACATGTTTGCAAATTAAACTTCTCTTATTGCCTGCCATATTTTCAATTTGAAAATGAAGTATATAAATTCACTGATAAAAACCTTTGTTAATGTAGTTGGTATCTCACAGTTGTTCTTAATCAATTAGCAGTTAATCCTGCATTTAATTTTAATATATTAAAATGATTTGAGATCAAACCAAAATTTTTCTTGTAAAAGAAGTGTACTTGTGTAAGTACTTGTTCAAATTAGAAGACTTTTATTGCAAATACTCATAATTGCTATAAATTACGAAATTGTTGTTTTATTTAAATTTATTTTTTAATACTTGTGTACAATAAACTATGTTTTAATACGTAAAATATCTAAGTTAAATTGTAATATTAGAAAAAAAGTAATAAAATGTTTGATTTTTATATTGATATGTTATTATTGAATGAAATCCCTGAGTATTTATTTATTATTATTTTTTCAGATACAGAATTTCGAGTTTTATTTGCTGTTCCGGTAAGTTACATTTCAACTCAAGATTTTGACTAAAATTAGATTCATAGTTTATTTCAAATAACTCGATAAATTTTTGTTCAATTTATTTACTTAAAAATAAAATAAAAAAATCGAAAATCCGTAAAAGGAAAGAAAAATGTGATTTGTTGAGTAAATGGATACACGTTTATCGTATTGGGTTATAAATTAATTGACAATAACACAATTTAAAATACCTTTTTTACTTTTCAGAATCAAGTTCAGGTTTGTTCAGACTTTTCTAAATTAGTACTAGATAATATAATCGATTTGTAAACTGCTCTTATTTTTAAAAATACACTCATTCCTACTAAAATTAGAGGAGAAATTGTCAGAACTGATTAAAATTTTATATGTATGCTTATAACACTGATAAAAGTAAATAATTATAACATAAAAATAAAAGGAAACATTCTTACAACAAACATGCAAAAAATCAATGTCTAGTAGTTCTAGTTTGAATGCACGATGCAATATGGTCGAACATTAAAACATACAGATTTATTCACCTCATTCCACAATCACTGTAAGTGTGGCTCTAGTTTAACCAAACTCTAAAAAAAAAAAATGTCCCACTTGGCTATCCAGATCATCCCACAAATTTTCAATCCAGGACAAATATGTCATTCGAGAGGGTCAGGGAAGGGTGTCAATAATGAGAAGACAGTCCAGTGACATCCTTCCTGTGTGTGAATGGGTATTCTGCTGGAAAATGACTCTTGGGAATTCTGTCATGAGGCTGAAAGATGTTTCGGGCGTATATCTGGGCTATCACGGTGCCGAGGATCATTAACAGAGGGGATCATGTATTGTGTGCATTATCAGATCAAATTATCATATCAAGTATGAGAGGAAGGTGCCGCTCCAATCAGTAAGCAGCTTTGAAGTATTTATTACAGATTCTTTAGTCACATGCGTAGTTCTCCTGAAAATTAAAATTGAATCTTTGTTCGTCGCTAAATACGACTTCATGTCTTAATTCCATCTATTTCCTTCATGTCAAATTCCATCGTGTCATTCCGTCTATTTCTTTCATGTCAATTCTATCGTGTCCTCGATTTCCTTCATGTCAAATTCCATCGTGTCCTTAATTCCATCGATTTTCTTCATGTCAAATTCCATCTAGCGACTTTTCCATTGATTTTCTTAAAATTCCATCTAGCGACTTTTATTGGAAATTTTTTTGCAAGTCTTCACAAAAATAAATTTTCCCCATCGTCTTATTCATCTTATTCGAAATGTAAAAGAGGATGTACCATTTCAAATGGAAGCAGCAGTTTATGGCTGTAAGTGACATCACACCTAAATGATTGTCAGCCAAGTGCAACAGTATGGACAGAAACAGATCCTGTACACATCGTGTCGTCTTTGTCTGAATAACTGTCACTGGTACAATCGATTGTGTGGGCGTTTGTGGGAGAATGAAGTGTTTATTTGGTATTTCGATTTCAGAGGACGACCTGAGACAAAGCGCCATGTGTGTGAATTGTTACACAATCACACTGTTGTCATGTTGTTGCCTGTCTTACACTGTTGTCAGGATGCTTGATGAGATGGTAAGCTGACCACGCAATTGTCATCAACCTAATGATTATTTCCCTCTATCACTCCGATAAATTCTGATATTCACTTCGAATGGGAGCGAAAAGATATCTCTGATGATAAAGCATCCTAACTATCTACGGAGAACATCATTTGGGCGATCATTTGTGGGCTAAGAAGGACGCCCATCAACACCTTGGCCTCATCTAATGACCTTACGTAATGCGCAGTCATGTTAAATTTTAATCATATACATACGAGTTTGGCAGTTGTCCGACAGCTCTTTCTTGAATAGCTAATTTCGTTGATGTATTTTGAGACGAAGTAATGCATCAACGCACAATACTGATAATGAGAGTATTGATATTAAAAAATTAACTAAATCCCGTAATAAAACCAACAAACTAAAATCCCGTTAATTTTCATTTTCAATGTTTTTTCATAAATCAGTAAATTTATTTATTTTTAATAATTTTTGATGCAAAAACAAACAAAATAAATGAACATAAGTTCAATTTTTTTATAAATTGATTTATCCCAAATAATAATATTTACAAACGAAAATATTTACAAATTACAATAGTAATATTTACAAACGAATATTTACAGCAATAATATTCGTTAATGTTAAATAAAGAAGTTTTAAAACACAAAAATAACTGTTTCACCGAAATTATTAATAAAATATAGATTTTACATTATAATATATTTTTTTTAATGTTCCTTAAAATTTTATAACTTATGACATTTGTAAGGTAAACCGACAATTTAGTTCAAATAATAAAGTTATCTGTCTTCTGTCATGGGGTATTGATTATGTATTATAGTAAAGCTTTAAAAATGCTGCGATATGAATAGGATCATATATTTAACAAGGATTATTTTTATGAAAGGAGTTGTCTAGATCTCCAAATTAATCCGGCAATTATTCCTGATATTTACAATTCTATTTCTTAGTTCTTGAAACGTGATTTTATGCATTTGAAAACGATATTAGGGTGGGAAAGGATATTTATGATTTATTTTATTTTTTGGTAACTCAGGGATTTCAAATTATGTATAAATACATTGTAAATTTCAAAATCTACTTACATTACTGATCCTATTTTTCTCAATAATAGTAATAATAACACAAAAGTAATCATCTGTGTTAAAAATTCCTCATCTTATTCGATAAACGAAACTGAATTTAATGATTTTATTTATTAATTTTTTTGTTGAGATTATTCTTTTAGAAATCACTGTATTAGAAGGATTCAATTGCTTATTAGAAAATGCCATTCTTAAAATATTTAATATAAAATAAATGTGAAGTCATCCTTTTTTAAAGATCAATAAAAAAAAAATGGTTTCTAAAAATTAAAGACAAAAATCAGAAAAATTGCGATTGCATGACCAATTCATCATTCATAAAAATTCCTGCAAAACTCGTAAATTTGTCAGAATATAATATATATATATATAGTAGAACTGCTGCATTTTAACACTATTTGACACGTAGCACAGTCTACAAAATATGTAGGTAGTAGTAGTACGCAAAGAATAAACAGCGTAGTGAAATTTCAAGATACCATACTTTAGATAAGAGTATTTGACAACATTTATCTAAAGGATAAAGGTACCAATTCATTATATGAATAGAAGTGGGACAAAGTCTTATGTAGCCAGCACCTTCATTAATTTATAGACAATGGAATGAATTTCTAAGAACAGAATCAGCTTCTAGAAGCCTAGGAAGACTTAAAGCTACAACTTCTGCGGATGACACTTATTTGCAGCTGACAGTAGGGAGGTACTGAATGGCAACACGAACCCACCCCATATCTTTTCTTGTAGCTGTCACTGAAATAGTAGTATACAAATCAATTGTGCATAGAAGGCTTTATAAGGGGAGAATTGTATGTAAAATGTCCAGTATTGTTTGTAACTCTCATACTTAATTTTTTTGCTAGTCCGCTAGTTTAAAATCCGGAAATTTAAACTAGCGGCTAGTAGCAATGTATGCAATTAGTGCCTTATATTCGAATTCACTGGAGATGTATGTTGCAGTCCGAAACTAAGAGATTCGAGGGTAATTATGGCATCGTATATGATAGCATCGATAGAAAACTACCTTGGCGGAGTTCCTGGCAGAATTTTTTTTGTGGCATGCTAAGTAAAAGATAAAATCAACCTATTAGAAAAATTTAAATAACAATAGATACTTAACATCAATAATTAACATATGAAAATCTTTTTATGTTATTATACATTCTCATGGTTTGAAAACAAATATTACAACCTGTTGAGTAAAGCACACATAGAAATATCATTATTCACTCGAAAATTAATATACAAGAATTTCAAAATTATGTAGCAAGATTCAAATAAAAGTGTAATTTGCCATATGATACAAAACATGCTTCTCCATGATATGAATAGCTTAGAATCTCTCTAAATTTAGAAATATGAGTGTTTACTTGCCTCGTGACTCAATAGTAACAAGCGTATCCCTCTTCAAATCAAATCGAATTTGAATTCTATTGTTGCAAGACATTGCTTCTGAAAACGAGTAAACTCTCTGGTGACTACAGCAAAATAATTCAGGCTCAGAAAGCTTAATCGTTAATATTTACTTCCATACAATATGCAAATGCGTAGCAATTAAAATTAGGAATAATGTTGAGGCCTCCGAGTTATGTTTGCTTAGAAAAGTTACGAAACGCTTATTCCTATTTCCTTAATGTATTCATTCTCCTTTTCTTAAGAGGCTAGATTTTAATGTTATTTTAGTCTGTAGGAATTTTGCCCAACCGTGTCTACCATAAAAACATATTTAAGATTACAAGTATACTGTTCATTTCATATAAAACATTTATCGTACACATGCATAAATGTAGACATGGGACTTTTTTGTTCAATTCTGCTCGTCGGATTTTTGAACTGAATTTTTGCCACTCATCTGTGGCACGCGACCTGATGATCAATTGGCTAGCACTCTATCCTTTAGTGCCCCAGACTTCAGTTTCGAATCCTGACAGTGGCATAAATGTCTGTGAGTGTTTTGGAACATCAGTTATTAGCAGACTCAGAACTAATCCTTACAGAGGGATGAAGATTCTCCCAGACAAGACCAGGGAATACATCCCCTGCAGAAATTGCCGCAACGCTTTCCTAACATCTAAGCCCATTCTAGAGTGCCCAGCACTTACTCCCCATGTTTTGCAATTATGTATGGTGCCAATCCAGGCCAACTTAAGAGAAATCCTGTGTAGTGAAGTGGCGTCATTGTTTGCGGCCGCTATCGAGAAGACTTTTGATTTGATCTAACATTGATAATTATATTTTAAATCCATGGACACGATAACAAGAACAACAGTGGTTTGGAATCCAGGTTTAAATTGTAGGTTCCGGTCTAACTAGCTCAAAGTGTGCACAAAAAGACCTATAGAGCGACAAACCAAACCAAGCCATCTGCGGCTCGGCAAAGTTTAAAAAATCTATTTAAATAAGCTATTAATAGTGCTGCCGATTTTATTCTACAAATATATCTTATATTTAAGGATTGTGCTCAAAAGATTTCTCAGAAAGTATTAACAAAAATTTGCTTAAAGATGGTTCCTTTTTTCATCTTCTCTATTTGTATGGATATAATGTAGTATTAAATTTCTTTCCTTTTTAACTTATAATTAAATATTTGATTTTATTTAATATAAAAAATAATCGATGTTATTTAATTGAAGAGAAATTTGCAGAAAAAAATTTCCTTATGTGTCAGAAAACACACAGGATATGTGTCAGAGAATTGATTTGATTAATATTTACTAACATTAAACGCATTATATGATAAAATATTTTTAAACAAAAAAAATTACTATCATGCTATTCCTTTGTTTACAAAAAAACATTTTAGCCAGTAATAATGACAACAGAAAATCCATAGCATTGAAAAAAATACTCTACGTTTCCCTTGATATACGTAATCAGATAATAACAGGAAAAATTACCCTGGGAACAGACAAAAAATAAGAAGAAAAATGTGTAAAACTAAGTATGAAAATAAAAACAAAACTACGAAAAAAAAAAAGAAATTAAACGAAAAAGCACTAAAAAAACTTGCACAAGGGATCAAACTGTTGAGACCAAGGAATAAATGCATATACATGAATTAAAAAAATAAGGGAACTGTGCCCATGTAATTGCCCCAGAAACACCCAAAAAAGCGGAGGTGGTTTTCATGCTAGAGAAAAAGCAATTTTATCAGAAAAGTCATGGTGTCATGGCAATAGAAAAGAAAAGAAAAGAAGTATTCTGAGTGGCAGAATCGCCTTGACAACACATAAAGAAATTACAAGAATTCAAATTGTGGCCTCTTTGACAAAGAAAAAAGAATATATAAAAACAAAGAACGGCTGAAATATTTTGTGCAAGAACGGATGAGAAATTTTTCGATTAAAAATTTGAAAAGGGGGAAATGAATTTAAAAACGCATAAATAAATTTGAATAAAAAAGGCCTCTTGAATGTTTTATGATAAAAACAGAAATCGATTGAAAAAGAAATCACAATAAAAAAAAAAAAAAAATCTCAGTTTTGAAGTTTAAGAATTGTGCAAAAAATATTTTTAAGGAAACAAATAGAGAAAAACTTTTAAGTGCATTTCTTTATCTTTCATATCGTTTTAGTTTCTTTTTGATTTTCCAAATATTCGAAGAATAAAGGAAAAAAAATGCACTGGAAAACTATTTTTGCAAAAATATAAACAGACAATAAAAGGAAAAAAAAATTATTTTAATATGAAGAATTTTTTTTTGAAAAATATAATGACAAATTCTTTATAGTTAATCTGCCAAAAGTTTTAATTTAACAAAGAATTTTAAATATTATAAACGTTTTTTAATATCTTTTAGCTCACAATTGCGAAATTCATTTAGTAATAAAATTTGAAAAACGACAACTATTTGCAGAATATATTTTTTTCATTATTTTCGAACGAAAATGACTTTTTTTCCTAAGTTAAAATAAATTTGATGCCTATTAAAAACTTTAACACACTTTTAATGATGATGATTCCGCGAATCTAAAAAGATTCATGAAAATTTTTATCTTTTACTGCTGAACGTCTCGTCCTATGTTAGACCAATAACGGCTTCAAGAAGAGGGCCACTTTCAGGTTCATGGGAATACTTTAATGTATAAACTTTTAATGTATATATATATATATATATACTCTCGAACTATATATATATATATACACTCATGAACTCTCGATTATATATAAAGAAATAAAATTAAAAATAAAAATTGATCACAAGTGCAAGATTAAATCACATGTACAGTTCACTCCAAGGTCAGAGTTCTCGAGTCTAAGTCGAATTTAACTGCCTGGTCTACAGTTAGACCTTAATTATCATATGGCGTGATACACGAAATCACAATTGGTTCACTTTGAAAAACCGGGTGGATAACTCCGCCCTATTCAGTCACTTCAGAGAAAAAAAGGAAAACGAAACGCTTTTGGTCAACTCGTCGTAGAACTTTCTCTTTTCTTTTCTTCTCCAAAACCCTCCCTTTAAGAAAACCAATCAAGTGGCGGGGGAAAGAGTCAGCTTCCTTTACTTCTCATAAGAGTAGACACTTTCTCAGCCCCTGATCTATGACCAATCACGATGGAACACAGACATTCACTGATTTTCTGAGTTTCATTATCCATGACTCTGAATATCTGCTATCAGATATGAGTGACAGGTAGTTCTCATTAGTACAAAACACGAATTGCATGTGATATAACAACCCACAATACTGCTTGTCTGCAGTCAAATTTGAGTGATGGGTTGTTATTTTATACTTCAAATAACATGCATTCCTCCCTCCTATCCCTAGGAATGAAATGCCAAAACTCAACTCGTGAGAAAAAAAAACGTTACATTGATGTTGAAAATGTGCATAATGAACGTTTGCATAATGCTGAATATACCGGTTCTCGTTAGATCACCGAAATAACATCATTGGGGGCGGTCATTTAGGCGAACTTGCGGTTTGTTTTAAATTTGACTAAATATTAGTTCCCGGTCTCCTATGACTTTAAGCTGAAGAACTATTCCATTTGTTCCCCTTCAATCTGTCCTGTAATAAAAATAATCATATGTAGAACTTTTTTATCTTAAATTTAATTATATCTCCTAGCTACCATTTGTCACTATCTGTCCTGTAATAAAAAATAATCGCTCATTAAAGTCTCCTCTCGACAATTTTGCACACACTTGAACAGAGATACAAATGATAACTCAATGGCGAGATGGAAACATCATCAATTAAATAATCTTTATAGAAGAAAACGAATCATTAATCATCCCATTTTCCTTTAAAATGTTCACTGATCTTTGATCCTATTTCTTCACGTTAAATAATATTTTAAAGGATACAATTGAAATAACGACCCACGTCAAAAATCTTCAATTGAGTAAATTTGATAGGAGAAGATAAATCATTACTCATCTAAAAAAATGATACTCCTGAAATATTAACTGAAAAAAACTGAGGTTGAAAATCATACTTAATAAACTTTACAGTAAAAAATCATCAATCATAATTCTTTCACTATAAACAATAACATTTTATTATAATTAATTTTATAAATAATTTGTTTTTTAATAATAGTGTGTCTTTGTCATACCATGTTTATAATCATTGTTATTTATTTATTTATTACTATTTTTGTGTTTTAGTTACTTAAAAAGTGTTATACTAGTATAATATTGATTATCTATTTTATGTCGTATTTTGTTCATGTAATTCCATAATTAGAAATATTTTGTTTTACTTTATTTTTTAATGTTATTATTATTCCTCATCTCTTTTATTGCTATAATAGATACGGGTGTTAAGAGAGGCTAAAATAATCATCGTAAAGTGGGAAAGAAATCATGTTTGTTGTTTATAATTGTTTCTATTTGAGCTCCACTAATTTAGATAATGTTGGACCGTTCTCTTGGGAAACACAAGGGTACTCCTGGGAACTTATCCTCCTATATATATATTTAATATATAGGAGGATAAGTTCCCAGGAGTTATTATATTTTTATATATATTTAAAATATATATATATATATATATTTATTCTTCTTTGTTGACGCAACAACCTCATGGTGAGCCAGGGCTGTCAACCTCCTGGCAGATTTCGAAATAAGAGAAGTTTTTTTTACGGAGTAGGGTTGTCATCCGTATGCTGAAAGCTCTACAGACATATTAGACCGGGGCATACGGTTTAAAGTAGATTCCGATCCTCTACAAACATCCATAGTGCTGCTGGGACTTGAACCCGAAACCTTTGACGCGAGCGGCAGTCACTTGGCCTTCAGGCCCCAATATATATATATATATATCTTCTTTATTGTCACAACAGCTCCATGGTACTTCGAGGCCGTCTGCACGCTGGCAGATTTCGAGACATGAGATGTTTTCCTTTTACGGTGTTGGGTCGCCAGCCGTACGCTCAACGCTCTACAGTCATATTACATCGGAATCTATGGTTTAAAGTGGATTCTGTACCACTACAAACATCCATGGCAGAGTGCCATCAGGACCAATAAATTTTAATTTTTTTTTCCATTTTATGTATGATTATATTTGATTTAATATTACTATTTATTGGATACAATAACATTCAACATTTCAACCGAAAAAGCAAGAACAACGATAGAACGAAATGGATTGATCCACATTTCGATGAATGATAAAATTTTAAAAATAATCCTGAATATAATTGTACACAACTCATATTAATTGAATTTCTCCTTTTTATCAATAAATTAGTGCTTAGATTCTGGGAATTATATCTCTTGATCTGTTAATTAATACACTATATGTTACGAAAATAAATAAGTACTTTTAGTAGTTTGAAAAAAACGACTACTAATTGCATTCCATAGAAAACATCGCAGAAACATTACATCAGAAATCTATCTTTACCATACATCGTTATTTAAACATCATTGCAAATACAATGTCGTAAAAAGAAATCTTTAAGCAGATACTTATTTCATGTTCATTAACTAATTTGATAACAATATTATCAATAGTCTAATAATACTAATTAAGAATTAGCAGAATATTTTATTGAATACTATACGGCATTTGAGACTAATGCTAATTAAATCAAAGAATATTTTGATTGATTCTAAGTTTAGATGCAGTGGCGTATATTTTCAAAAATAATACTTTGTAGTTAAGTAGTTAAATACTTTTTTTTCAGAAAATACTGAAGTTCCTGAAATTTTTTTTATCTATGTACTTTTTCAGTAATGCGTTAGAAAACTCCAGTATCATTAATGCGTTATTATGAAGTATTCATTTAATAATACTTTGTAGTTAAGTAGTTAAATACTTTTTCAAAAAATAATGATTTTAATGAAAAATGCATTTGATAATTAAGTCTTTAAGTTGTTTAAATTTAAATGAATGATATCGCATTTATTTAAAAGATTTACTTATATTTAAATTTAATGAAAAAAAAACCCAAATAACAAACAATGTAAAATTACTTAGAAACAAATGATATAAAAATTAGAACTTAATTACTGGAAATAATGAGTTTGAATTCTAACAAAATAATCTGAAATACCTTTTTCGTAGTTTTCTATTTAGTTTAAAATTTTCAAAAGCTACAATCGACAAATTTCTGCACTTTGTACTTTGTTAGAAAACTCCAATATTAATAAGGCATTATTACGTACAGTGTGATTGCATATTGTAATACAGGAATATAGTTAGAAATTATTACATATAAGATAATATTCAATACAGTATTTTAATTTTAATACAAATGACTTATTTCTTTTCAAATACATTCGATATATTAATGATTATCATATAGATGATTTTCATTAAAAATGATTTTAACTATTAATCAAAAGTTAAAATTATCTATCAAATAAGTGTAGGTACGCCGTTCGGAATGTATAGAAATCTCACAGTGGCATGAAGTTGATGCCATCAACTAAAGATCATAGAACTTCATTTGTAACAGAAATAATAATATAATAACAATAATTTAACAAAAATCATTATCCAAATTCTTAGTAAGAATCCACCAACCGCGAGAACTATATCGCTGACCGAGTGAGAAGAGAAAAAGAAAAATATTTAAATAAACTTTTACTTGAGATATGGGGCAACGTAGAGAGTGCTATCGTTTTAAAATTACAAGTTTGAAATGGCTTTATTAGTTGTAGTTTGGGTTTTTTGTTCTGGTCAGGATTTGCGTTGTAGAAAATAAATTGTATTTTTGTGTCAACATCTCTCAATTTTAACATTTCAATAATCATATTTATCTCATGTTCATCATTTATTGGAAGCTAAAAATTCGGCCAAATTTCAAAATAGTAGCCGTTAGCAACTTTTTTTGTGACGATAAGTCACCAAATTTTGTTCTGTTTGCAATTCACTTCACTTATAATCGCAACCCTTTTCTTGGCGCACTTCGGCGAAGATAATTTTTGACGCCAAATCCAAGCGACCCCTATTCTGCGATTTTGCCCAAAATTCACAGAATAGGGGTTTCAAAATTGCAGATTACGCTTAGTTTTTCCTGAATTTAATTAATGTCAGTATCTTTTCAACAGCGAATAATCTGTACTTTCTTGCAAATTCATTTGTTGTGAAATCGATAATCAAATATTTATTTCCGGGTTTTTTTATTGAAAAATAAAATCTTCGTTGTTTACCAATGACAGGTGCTTTGATTCATCGTTCGTCACGTAAAAGGCAAAAAAATTTAACTCATTCAAAGTTAGCCGAATATACTACATATCATACGATACGAATTTGGATACACTACGTATAAATGTGCTACATTGTATCCAAATTATGTCAAATAAGTTGAACAGAGCACACATAGATTTCCACATCCGGAAATCTATTTTTTTGATAAATCTTCCAATCAACCCGATGGCCAATTTGAGTAGTTACAAATAGCCTTTGATACCACAGGCTTCAATTTGAATCCTGCCGGGGCCATGGGTATTTGTGAGTGGTTCGGAATCCAAGTTAAATTAGCTTAAAGTGTCTCGGTCAAATTAGCTTAAAGTGTGTAAAAAATTACCGTAGAGCGACAAATCAAACCAATTCATTGGCACCAAGCTACGTTAGAAGATTTTTCCTGATATTTGTAATATATTTATTAATTAATAAAAATTTATAAGAACAAAATGGAGAAAATTAAAAAAATTAAAGTATTTTAAAAGGGAAAGAGAAAACAAAAAAGACTTTTCTTATTAAGATGTTTAAATTTATAAAAGAAATATTTAATTCTCTAAAAAACTTCAATATGTATGCTTCCATGAACGGATATTCGAAACTCTCACTAATTACAAAGTTTACCTGAAATAATTAGAAATTATAAATCTATGAAGCATGATAGAATAATAATTTTCAATAATGATGAATGTTTTTTTTTATAAAATTAAAAGAATTTGACTTACAAATTAGAAAAAAACTAAATTTATTTAGGTATGTTTTTATAGCATTTTTTCCCACAAACATTCAACAACAAACATGTTTAAAAATATATTTTCACCCATAATTAAACCAAGAAAAACTGAAAATATTTTTAAAATGCCTTTAAATCCTTATTAATCAAATATAGATTGTCTTAAAAAACCGCATTTAATTTTTATTTAATTAATTATAGAAATTGTTTTATTCTTTAATTTATCTTTTTTTAAATCTTTAATTATTTTGTTCACTGATGATTAAAAAAATCTTTTGGTTTTAATAATTTTACTTTTTTTAATTATTTTAGTGAAGAAAATATTATAATAATAAAAAAAAAGATTTTTAATTATTAAAATAAATGTAATCTAAACAGGATAAAAAAATATTTTTATTCAGATAAAAAAAATAGGACATCAAAATATCCATAAACAGTTTTCAGCTTAATTAAATTATATTTTAATTATAAAGTACGAAAATTAAATTTTCATCTTTTATAGCAGTCGAAGCTAAAAATAGATCAACAAAACCTTTTGACCTTTTGATAAAAAAAAAAGATTACGCTTCGAATAGTTAGGAAAAAACTCATGAAAAATCGCTTTTAGATAACACTTAAATAAATAATTCATGTGAAATCAACTAAAATTCCTTGAAATGAAAGATTATTTTGCTATTTTAACTATTTTGTTATTCAAATTTATGCCCTAATGAATAAGTATGCAAATTAGTAATATTATATTTATATTTAAGAAGAAGGCATTTGTGTGAAATATTACTTAAATATGTTAAAAGAATTAATAAATTGTCTAACATTCATTTCCTTTTTAAGGGTTATTTATGATTTTTAATTTGTGGATAAATAATGATCTACCAAGGGCATCAATTATAATGAAATGTTTTAAATATTTGAAGTTGATTTAATTTCAGAATTCTTGATAATGCATTAATAAAAATTTCTGCTGAAAACTTTATATTAATTTGCAATTAATTTTTTCGACTATTGCTTTTGAGAAAAATTTAGTGAAAATAGAGTATTAAATGTTGTTTTATAATCAAAAATATAATAACTGATTAAATAGAAAAAATCTTTCTAGTGAGACTTTTATTTAAGCATAATTCTGTAAATTTATATTTGTTTGTAAATTATTTAGACATAAAACATAAAAGTAAATATGAATTAAAAAAACAATTAATTTCTTGATTATTTAAAAATCATTAAATTTGTAGGATCAAGAGATTTAGCATTTAATCCAAACCGAATGTTGAAAGATTAAAATTAAAAATATTTTTAAAAACATTTTTTTTTTTATTTAACATTTAAATGTTTACTCAACTAATTATAACTAATCATAGTCAAAATCTATTAATTTATAGAATAAATTATTTTTATTAATTGACAACAATTGTTTTGGTGCAAAACAGAATGAAATATTTGCAAATATGAATTATAATGAAAATAAAATTTTAATAAAAATAGTTTATTAAATGAACAAGAAAATTTATAGGCAACTATCATATTTATTATCCAAATTTTTAATTTGTAAATATAATTTATGCGAATTATTTATATTTGGAAATGCTGAATGAATAAAAATAAATACAAATGAAATGAACATGTATTATGTTTTATGACGTGTATTATGTGTTTGAAAACCTGCATTCTCTTATCAATTTTAATAGTTATATAATACATAATAATGAAATGCATAAATACATAACAATATTTAGATTGATTATACTTCAAAATATAAAATATTAATTAATACTTAATATGATAAATTTTAAAGTTTCAAATATTTGAAATAATATTTATTCCATGAACTATGTTTTAAAATTAAATGTATAGCATAAAATTAATAGTTTGTTTGTAGTCCTATTAGCAGAGTTTAGTAACCTTTCTGACAATGCCCTTGGCATTTAGTGACTTATGAAATTAATTTAACTAGCCTTGAACGTGTCGCAGAATGTTAATTTCAGATCAACGTTTAAAATAATACTAAAGTCCAATATTCATGGCTCCAAATGATCAAACTTGATAAGTCAGTCAATAAGCAATATAGTTTACATCAAATATCAAAGATTATAGGTCACATCAAGCTAATGTGAGCTATGATTTAATCAAATTGCCATAATACCAACATTCTATTCGATAAGCCTGTGCATGAGTCATTCACCCCAGTCATGACAGTTTCATTAAATTATCCAGACATAACACAATTAATTTACTTTTTAAATTAGATCCAAGCATTATGAGTGTAGGCACGTGTTTCCATCAAAGTTTAAACGTTTTATCAAACTCTAAATATGCAACCTAACCTGTATCGCCCACAGGTATTGTAGTTAGCAGTTATGCTATCAGAATGCCAACCTGGTTAGAATGCCAACTTTTAGAGTTAGTAATCAGAGTTTAGTCTAAATGTTAAATGTAAACAACAACAGTAAAAAGGTCATCAAATAAAATAGGCAATTGCGATCTCATTTAGTTTTAGTATCAAAACAATTCTAAAAAAGAGATTTCATGACTGTTTAGGATAATGTTTCGTTAAATAATGAATATAATTTTTTATTAAATATTAACTCAAATTTTTTTTCCTTCGTATCAGTTTAATTAAAGCCAATACATCATCTATGAATTTTTATATAGTTTGCATAATTATTTATCTATTTTTTGCAACTAATGTTCTTATTAGAAATACATAACATATAAACTGGCATTGAGTACCAAGTCGTAGTACTGGTTGTATCTATTTTTCAACTAATATTCTTATTAAAAATGTGGCATATAAATTCGCATTGGCCTTAAACCAAGTGTAGTACTGGTTGCACTTTTAAATGCGATAAATATTCAATTAATTTAGTTTTATTACAGAATTCTCTAATCTATTTTGGAGAGAATAAAAATTTATATTTAAAAGTTTGTAAGTCATGGTTTCACACATAATATCCTGGTATTATGTTACACTGCTTGCTGTTTAACAATCTTTTGGTAAAATAACAAACACAATATTCTATTTGTTTTCAGCAATTAATTATCAACATAATTTTATATTTCTTATTTTAACATAATTAAGATACGAGTAATTTTAATTCATTACAATTTTTTCTCTCAGAATATACATAAAGCATCTGGACAACGCAATCAGTGGACAACTTGGATTTTACGAACTCCATGTGCTGGTGTGAAACTTCTATGGCAAGCCATACTTACCCATCAACTTTCTCTGTATAGTTCTGAGGCTTTAAGTCATGGGAAAAAGACCAGTTTCTGTGCATGCAAAAACCATCTTTAGTTCTTCGAGTAAGTTTAGGTTTTGATTTCTAACAATATTTTTAATGGAAGTTATAAAAAGCTGAGCATATAGTTTAATATCATATTGTTATCAGATTAATCTAACGGAAACCAAACTAATTATATATGGAACAAGTCATTGTTTCTTATCCCACTTAGTCGACAGCAACAAATCTGTGAACAATAAAAAACACTCCAAAACATGAGCACAACTAGCTCTTCTGGCAAGCAATGCATGTCAAGATATGTGCATGAGTGGCTTGTGTCAAACTACATTTTGAGCAAAGGGGATAAAACTTAAGGCCCTGATGACCATTGGAGGTGATGACCATTGAGGAGCCTTGTCCCAATTAAAGCAGCACTAGGACTGTTACAATCATGCCACTCATGTACGGGAACTTTTCTCAAGAGGAATTGGTAATTAATTTGATCCTAGAGGTAAGTTTCGAGAAAGAGGGATAGCCATCATCAGTACAACTCTTAAAAAAGGGCCCTCCTTGCCAGCGCATCTGCAATCTCATTGCTGTAAATACCTATATATTGGGGAACCAATTGAAAATATATTATTATGATGGGCACTCAAGCAACACAAAGCTGGGAGATATTCACCATCGTTCGTTGATCGCCATCGTTGGTTCGCCAACGATATATAGGATATAATAAATGCTATATAAAATACAAATATATGTACAAATTGTATTTTGTAGTTTAGAAGTATAATAGAGATGTTGAGCCTTTAATTTTATAGATTAACTGATAAATGTTCTGAAAATATTTTCTAAAATTTTTTTAATTTTCTTGAACAAGATAAAAGATTGTTTATTATTGTTGTTTGTTAAACTTTAAAAAAATTCTCTTATTTTAATATTTCTTTTTCGAAACTTTCAGGGAGTGCTTCCCAAAAGAAATATCAAATATGAAGAATCTTCTTTTTGTGACCTGCATTCAAGGTCCTCGTGCAATGAGTGCATATTCCAAAGGTTCAGCTTATTCCGATTCCACTCTTACTGAGGCTTTTAGAAGTTCCGAGGAGAAGAACAGTTACCTCTCATAGAAGATTCTTCAAAAGTGGACAAGGATAAACTGAGGAGTTTTGAGATTGGGAAAGAAAGCAAAAGAAGGCAGTTATTTTTCATTGAAGGAAGGTTCGTCACTGAAAGAGTCACACAAAGGGGTGTCGTCAGATTCAGAATCGTTGGAATGATTTCCAAGAATCTATTCCTTTTTTTATTGATCAATGGGAAGAAAGCAAATTTGAACAGAGCTCCAATATAATTTACATACGTGAATATGTACCAGAGAAAAAGACGAATGTGATAAACCAATACTAAAAGCGTACCACAATCGGGAGATGGATATGCAAAATCCAATGTATCGGACTGTGATAGTGTACCTAGTACACCGCCAAAAACTGCTGACAGATTGGTCAAACTGATGATTCTGCAGAATCTACTGAAGCAGCAGGTGCGGTGTCCAAGCGTACCCCGAAAAAGAAATTTCCACGATTAGGAACATTCGAGAGAATTAAAAATCGAGAATAAAAACTCAATTCTGAAGATGTTCCAAATACCAAGGAATGTCGTACCCGCACTGGAACATCAATCAAACATCGTCGCCAAATATCTACAACAGTATCCGAAAGAAACTTTGAGATCTGAATCGATATCTCCTATCCTCGACGCTAAAGATGAAAGCACGATCAAGGAAATTAAGTCCAAGTACGCGCTCAAACATAGAGAAGAGATATTTTGACGATTTTGTAAGAGTTCAAGTGTTTCTTAAAAATCAAATGAGAAAAAGCGATGAAACCCACTTCAAAATGAAAAGGAAAATGAATTGACTCCAAAAATCTGAAAGTGCATCAATTTCTGAACCAAACTCGAAACATCTGTGCAACCTGTAGACTCTTCTCATGTAAGTTTGAATTAAATTTTGTTTTAGGGAATAATTTACTGTAGTTCATATAAACTATTAATATATAAATTGCATTTAGAAGTAAATTTCATTTTCACCCAGAAGAAGTTTATGTTTTTGATTTATTTGGAAAGACTTGAATTCTTAAATGTCTACATCTATTTTGAAATTCTTTTCAGATAATATATTTAGCAAAAGTCATAGCCAATAAATGTCATTAAAAATATATATGCTTCTATTGCTGAATTATGATTTTTTTTTAAAAGATCAAGTAATTGATTATGTATTCGTATTGAATCTATAATAATAATATTTCTTTTCATATAAGATTAAACTAAGAATTAAATCTATATTTTTTTTAAATCTAAATTGAGTCCAGTAACTTAATCATCGTGTTGCATGAAAATATGCGTTTTATAATTTGTGTACACATTATGAACCAGAGAACATAAGACACATTGAAATGTCATTTACCTACACATTTTAATAGATTATTAAAAATAAATTATGCAGTAAGTTTACAATGATACAGTCCATTTTGTAGATCGAAGCAGACGCTGGAAAAGTCTCATTTTCTCTTTAAAAGCAATGAAACCCATTGCAATAATTATGATGATAAAATGTAGTTCTTTCGAATGTAGATTATAAGCTGTAATATTGTGTCTTTTCTGCCTATGTGTCAATGAAACTTCTGCTAATTTCCATAAAAGTTCTACTAGTTTCCATAAGAAAAGTTCTACTAATTTCTATACAGTAGTTCTACTAATTTCCATAAAAAGTTCTGTACTTAATTCCATAAAAAAGTTCTACTGTTTCCATAAAAGTTTTACTGATTTCCATGAAAAAGTTTTACTAATTTCCATTTCTGCACAAAGTTCTACTAATTTTCATACTCATTTTAAAAATTCGCATTCTATAATCTAATGCAATATAACTTTTTAAATGCATAATTTTTGATTATTTATTTTTGTCGCTCCAGTTTTTAATTATAAAAATTTTTTTAAACCAGTTCATGACAATTATTAATAAATGTTTTTTCAACTACACTATTTTCGATTCATTTTACGTAAAATAAAAATTCATGTAAATTTTACGGACAAGTTTAATATTCTGTAAATAGATATTTCTATAGAAAAATTTATGTAAAGTTCTAGTTAGATCCTTATGACAAGAATTTGTAAAGACATAAAAATATATTTTTTGGGGTAAAACTTTTCCTTCACAATAGATTTTTGTATTTTGAATTGTTTTTAAGGAATTTTGAATTAAATTAATCTTTTTTACACTCGTTTGTTTTTAAAACATCTCACAAGAATAAAATCACTACATCAATACATACTGAAAAAGCTAATGAATGAGATTAAAAAAAGAAATATGCTGCTTCGATTACTTAATCAAAAGCTACTCATTCTTTTCTCCTAATTATTAAACAATTTTGCGTACTGGATACCATGCGCATTCCATACCAAACATTAATTATAATATTTTCTCAACGGTAATATTTCACATCATCTAAAATTAAAAAAGAAAATCATTAAATTAAAAGCCTTTTTTTTAAAAAAACATTGCTTAACGATGCTTGGCTTGGCACTTAAAATTGTTTTAATTAATTAAAACGCATGGAATTTCTCGTAAAGATTATTTAAGTCAAGTCAAGCATTTTCTATGCTCTGGAATGGGGAAAGTAATTGTTAAAAAAGAAAGATATTTAAAATAAAAGGATTTATTAAATTTTTTGGTTAAGAGTGTTATTGTGAAGGGCAATAATTCCAGTGCTTACAAGAATTTCTTTTATTTAATTATCATTTATTTTTCACACTGTAAGTAGAAAATCAATATTTCGGTTCAATTGATTTTATAACTTTAGCCTAAGACGATTAGAAGTACTTAGGAATTAATTTGAAAGGAATATATTCACAACGTGTTCCGTTAATCTATTTTTTTACATGTTGTAATGTTATTAATTTATGTATAGTTTTTTAGTGTAAATAAAACCACAAATATATTTATTTATTTTATTTAGTAAGAGTAAAAACCTGAGGAGCAATATTTATTTTTATATAATGGGGTATTTGAAATAGGCAAAATATTTTTAATAAATACAAGTTTTTCTTTTTGAATGTTTCGGCTTGTTTTAAAAATTATCAATAATTAACTTATCAATTATAATATTTTTAAACTATCAATTTATG
>BPLR01010226.1:0-74800 GCA_021605095.1 Caerostris extrusa | reverse complement strand
GCCGGGTCTTCTAGTAACTTATAAGATACAATGTATTCATTTTTGTTAAGTTTTTGAGAATTTAGGTTTTGTGTATTTGCATAATTAAAATTTTAAAAAAATCCTTAAAGAACCATTTAACATTATTTCTTTTGATATTGCTGTAGGCTAAAATTTTCACAATTATACTTTTATCTCGCTTTAATTAAAAATAAAAAGAAATTTCAGAACCTTAAAGAATAGGACTTTAGCAAACTTTTTAATTAAGAATTTTCTCAGAAAGGGTTTTTAAATTATATTATAGTATTCTAATAGCATAATGGATTTTTAAATTAAATTGTAATTTAAAATGTTTATAGCCTATTAAACAATTATTTTATTTATGTTCAATAAAAATCCTTTAGTTACGCTAAATTGAACATACTAAGATGATTTGTCAATTTTAACCACAATTTCTAAATTTGAAATTCATAGTGATCTATTAAAAGCTTCAAACAGGGAGTCATTTGAAAACCGGTTTCTTTAAAGTTTATGTTCTTTCTTTATGTTTTAGTAAGGTTTTTTCATAGAACTTTTAATATATAGCTACTAATTTGCTTTTCCATAGTGGAGTTTCACGATGATATTATTATGTTAGAGAATATATATTTCAAATTTGAGAATTTTGTTGGAAATTTTGACTAGAACAGTTCGTTGGACCTTTTAAAATTTTTTCTATAAATCTTTTAAAATAATAAAATTAATAAAAAAATATAAAAGATATAAAATTCAATAAATTTTAAAATCTAAGTTTAAAATTTTAATTTAATATCCTAAATGTATATATTCTTTTTAAACCTTGTCATATTTCTTCATATGAAAATGTACAGTGCATACTGTAAAATAACATAAAAATGAGAGTTTTATCCTTTAATATCTACTGAAAAAGTTGTCTCCAAAGGCCATAAATAAACGAAATTTATTATACTTCGAAAATGAGCGGAGTTCATTTCAGTTTTATATCTTTACTTTATATTTACATTTCACATAATTGAATTTAACAAATGAGCATGTATACATTAATTACTAAATATGTGGATAGCAACCTGTGGGGGCGTTGTTGTTGTTTTTTATTACACTTGGTAAACATCTAGACCAAGCCCATGAAATTAATTACATGCAAATGTATTGTGTTGTTTTACAATTTTCTAACAGTCCACTTCATACCAAGCATTCTAAAATTAGAAAGACACAACTTTAATTATAAAATGTATATTTAAATGGCCCCATGGTATTTCCGTACCAAGGGTGCTTGGTATGACAGCTAAAGCGAGAACCCACAACTCCTGAGTGAAGCTTGGTATGGGCTATCTGCAGGTTTTATTTCCATTTCCCATTATGAATATGAATGCTATTTTAATGTGAAGTAATATGATCTTCTCTAATACACTATTTAGCTAAATTGACTCTGTTAAATGATTAGTATCATTAGAAAATCATTCAAGGGCCTTATTGGTACACTTTTAGAGGTTAAAAATATCCTTTTCATTACAATTTTAAATTTGATTTTTAAATTCGAATTATAAACTCAGGGATACAATTAGCAAATTAAAAGTTTGGTTTTAAATTTATACTGAAAGGTACACTTAGCAAATTCAAGTACAGAAAATAAATGTACACATTAGAAATTTGAGAAAAACATTAGAATAAGGGAAAAATTGTAAAGGAAAAAAAAAAAAACATAAACTAAGAATTAAAAACTTAATTTAAATTATCTAAGAAAACGCATTCTTAGAAGTTTTACATTTGTAGGAAGAAATTAAATGTCTTACGCAGGGAATTTTCACAACATGAAATTTTTGCTTGCAAATACAAATAATCATTCTCTTGTGACACATTTCACACTGTCAATGGAGTTTGCAAAATGATATTACATCCTACAGAACATGTGTTCTATAAAATTTTCTTCTATAATTTTTAACATTTTGAATTTCTATAATTATGTAACTTTTAAAATACAAATTATGACATGGAGGTACAGGGTATTACCCTCGGTACTCCAATTAAACATTAGTCGTTACGTTACGTTGATGTTACATACAATTCCATTCCCACATTATGCGCGTCCTGGTGGCCGAGTAGCTGGCGCTCTGGCCGTTGGTACCACGGATTTCAGGTTGGAATCCTGGCGGGGACATGGATGTTTGCGAGTGGTTCGAAATCCACGTTAAACTGTAAGTCTCGGTCTGCTTAGCCCTCATGTGCACAAGATTACCGTAGAGTGACAAACCAAACCCACATTATGCAGTCAAAGCATTAAAAATGAAATTCAATTCAACGACTTCAGTTTCCTAAATACTACAGGTGACTAGAGTAGTCTAGTGGTTAGTATGTTGGGTTACGAACTAGATAAGCTCATTTTGAACTCCATTAAGAGATTCGAAAGTTTATATATATAGACCAGAAATAGGCACAATAGCTCTACCAACCGGAGTGTCCACGGAGGAAGCTCGGTTGCAAATATCTTTTTGTGCCATTAAAAGTAATAGAATAGGCGTACTGTCATTATCTACTACTGCTATTACTACATCAACCCACATCCCTGTGTCTAGAGTTGAGTTGCCCCTTTACAGTTTGGGAAGGATGTGGGTGAGAAGTCTGATTGGGCTCTGTGATGCTTTACGATCCTATGAGACTGGTACCTGCGGTTTAAAGTGGTTTCCGAACCACTATAAATATCTATAAAATCGCCGGGGTTTCGAATCCGTTCCTGTTCGCTCCTGTACCGAGCGCCAGAGCACTAGTCACTCGACCGTCAGGTCCCCGCACTGGTATTATCAGGTTTTCTGATCAAAGTAAGGCCATTTCGAAGTCTAACGAATGAGTAGAAACGATTATCAACGCCGGGAATGGACACGCCAAGAAAGGTAAATAACGAATTTCTCTATTAGTTGTCAGGAAGGAGGTAAAGAAAGTGAACCCACTAAAGCACAGTAAAACTATATTTTATTCTCGAGAGGGCTTCGGCTTTTCTTAAACTCTTCCCCCTCCCCTTCCCCTCCTGTAAGGACTTTTTACCACTTTATATCCGTATCCATCCCCGGAGTAGAAGCTAAACTTTTACCTCGGATTCGCATTGGTTTTCGAAACCGTCTTCCTTAGTCGTAGCCATTGTTATACATAAAACACATTATTGCAACTCATTTTTTAATAATATAAGGAAATGTGCTTCTTTACATTAAAAAAAAAAAAACCCTGAACGTAAATTTTTCTAATTCATTTATTTTGCTAAGAAATATGTTAAGAAATTTTGTTGTTATTATGTAAAGATTATTAACGCATATGAAAGTTTTAATCTATCGATTTAAGTGGAAATTTGTAATTGACCTTTTAAAATTTGTAAACAATTTTTTTTCATATGAATTGTTTTTTACAATTATCTGAAATTTTGTTATATAGAAATTTAATTATTATGATAAAATTTTTTAAAAATACTTTTGCCCCTTTAAATCAATATTTTGCATACTTCAGCAATATTTTAATTTTGTGAAAAAAATTGTTCATATATGTTATAGTAGTAGGAGCATCAGTTAATATCGGAAATTCAATTTTATATAAACCAAAAATGGATTCCCTAAAGATATCTTTATAAAAAAAAAAAAAAAGTTCTACGGACTGTTTCGTAAATCCATGAAACCCGATAATCCATTTCTTTTACGGTAGAACAAAAAAAATTTTTCTTCTTCTTTTATATAAATACTACTGTGTCCAAAAAGTAAGACCCATTTTCAATTTAAATTTCCCGGGGCTTACGGAATTTCAATTTATTTTTTTCTTAGGTTGCTGGCACTGTCCCTGACATCCGTGTGAAATTTCACGTCAAAATATTCATCAGTGTTTGAGTCCCGCTTGGCTTTGTGAGACGCTAAAACGGATTCCGGCGATTTGTGAAATGTCTGAATGAATTGAACAAAGAACTTGCATTCAATTTTGTTTGTGGAAACCCATAGAATGTTGCGGAAGGCATTCGGTGAGCATTCCTATATCGGAAAGAAATGTTTAGAACTGGTATAAGCAGTTCAAAGAAGGCAGAGAACGCGTTGAAGACGAAGAGCCCTCTGATCGACCATCAATCTCAACCGACGAAGCTCACGTCCAAAAATTAAAGATCTGGTGCTTGTAAACCGTCGATTTACAATTATGTTGCTGCTGATGTTGGAATTTCAAAAAGATCGGTCCATTCCATTTTGGGCCTCAAACACGTCAAATCTCGTTGGGTCAGCTCACACTGCGTTGATTCTTCGTGACTTTTTCGCCGAAAATGAAACCCATATCGTTCCACAATCCCCGTATTCATACCGTACGACTTCTGGCTATCCCTTAAACTCAAAAACTACTCCGGGGACACCATTTTGAGTCGATTGCAAAGATTCAACGTGAATCGACACGCGCTTCGAAGGCCATCCCTACCGATGAACTTTTCGGCATGCATTGAGGATTGGAAAAAACATTAGCATAAGTGTGCCCGGAGGGGATTGCTTTGAAGGCGATGAAATAAATTTGGAAGAATAAATAAAGAATTTTTGAAAAAAAATAATAATTGGTCTTACTTTTTGGGCGCAGTAGTATAGCAGACTCCGAATTCGATTAGTCAACGATTATTTTAGGCCTTTTTTTTTTTTCATCTTGAGTGATGAAATTTTATGTTATTATGTTAAACTTATTTTCTGTGGATTTCTATGCATTTCCGCTGGCAATGTTTTTCAAATTAAGTAATTGATTGTAATAAAAAATGTAATAATTTCACTAATATCGGTAGATTATTGTGTTCCTTGCGCGTGCTCACTTATGCAGCAGCTGCGTGAATTTTCATAATCTGAAAATTAACATATAGAGAGGTCGCATTCTTTATTCACAAGTCCGCCCATTTTTTTACCCTGCATATTAACCAAACAAACATGACATTTTTTTTTATTAGTTATTTCTTTATTTCAATTAAAACTGTCACTTTTTTTGGAGTGTAAAAATTCTACTTTCAATTTTTATATCATGTATTGTTTGTTTTCCACAAAATTTCGTTTAATATTCATAAAAGAAATAATAAAAAAAAGTGATTTAAAAGTTTTGGAAGAATAAATAAAGAGTTTTCGAAAAAGAAAATAATAATGGGTCTTACTTTTTGGGCATACAACAAAATTATATAGAATTCAACAAAGAGATAAAATTAAAGATTTGGTCGTCGATTTACAGAGACTTTCTGATGATGTTGGAATTTCAAAAGGATCGGTCAATACCATTTTGGGCCTTCAAACGCGTCAAATCTCGATTGGTACAGAAGACACTGAATGCGCCGGCTCACACTACATTGATTCTTCGTGACGTTTTCGCCAAAAATAAAACCCATGTCGTTCCACAACCACCGTATTCACACCGTGCGACTTCTGGCTATTCCCTAAATTCAAAATACCACTCCGGAGACACCGTTTTGAGTCGATTGAAGAGATTCAACGTAAATCACCGTGCGCTTTGAAGGTCATCCCTGCCAATGATTTTTACCGTGCATTGAGGATTGGAAAAAAAAAGTTGGCGTAAGTGCAGTGTGTCCGGAGAGGATTACTTTGAAGGTGATGAAATAAATTTTGAAGAATAAATGAAGAGTTTTTGAAAAATAAAATAATTAATCTTCCTTTTTGGGCACAGTAGTATTAGATTAGCTATACTGCTTTATACTGCAGCTTTAATTGCAAATTTCTACTATTCATTCATGTATTCTTTGTGTTGTATTTTACATTTTTGCACTTTTGTTACTCTTCTTGCTTGTCAAAACAGGGCTCTTATTACAATGTGAATAATTTTTGTAATAAAATTTCAAATATTTCTTTTTGAAGCTTTGTGGATGGATTTAAGATATATAATATATTTTAAAATATATTACAAACATTTTTCTCATTTAAAAATTGTAATAAATGTCATTCATTGGGTAGTCTTTCGATAATATAATGACATCAAACATTATGTATTTTCTTGGGACTATTTTGTTATTTAGTTTGTTTAGTAAATTGCGTATTATGTGGTGACTGTACAATTATCATTGAATTTGTTGTGAATAGGATTATTTCTTCCTAAAAAAAATGGTATTCGTAAAAAGAAAATAATGGGTCCTACTTTTTGGGCACAGTCGTAAACGCAACAAAGTCGGGAAGGTGATATCTATTTCCCAATAACGTATAATAGTTCTGATGGAGCACCCGCAAGCACTTGTGCTCCGTGATATTCCTACGCTCTTATAGTCACCGTGACCTACGGCTTACAGTGGATTCGAACCACTACAAACATCCATGCCACCGCCGGAATTCGAACCCGAAGCTGTAGTACCGAGCACTAGAGTGCTAGCTAGCCATCAGGCCCCCTGATCAAGAGAAGACTATTTCGAAGTCTAGCAGACGAACAGAACCGGTAAACATTAATAACGCCGGGAATGGACACGCCGAGAAGTTAAGTAGCGAATTTCTCTGTTAGATGTCAGAAAGGGAACCCACAATAAAACCCTATATTTTAGTCAAGAATGCTTCGACGTTTCTCAACCTATTAGAGACAACAGATTGTCTCTAATAGGAGGCATATGACAGCCTTTGAAGGCGATGAAATAAATGTGGAAGAATGAATAAGGAGTTTTCGAAAAAAAGAAAATAATGGGTCTTACTTTTTTTGGGGTACAGTAGTAAATACAACAAAATTATATAGAATTCAACAAAGAGCTGCCTTACCTGGTTTCACCCTGTGGGTCCTTGTAAGAGCTTCTGTAAAATCCGGCCAGCTGGTCATTGAGGCTGCCCACGTACTCCATGGACACCTCGTAGTGATGTCCGGCAACCAGCTCGCCGCCCAGGTGCAGGATGAAGAACTGCCTCTCTTTGTCCTCCGACACGGATTTCAGAGAGGGAGCGTTCGGACCCGTCAGCCGGACACTCTCTTCCCGGACGGTCACATTGTTTATATGTAGAGTCACATTGTCCGTCGCCTCTAGGACTCGAATCAGGATCCGGACTTTTCCGGAGAAGGTAAAATTGCCCGGATAGATGAAGGGTTGGAGTTCGAGATCGTAATGATCCGGCACCACGCTCCGAGGTAACCGGACGTAAGGTAAAGTCTTGGGCAGTTCGTCCTCGCCGTTGTCTTTTCCTCCACCCCTCGTGCCGCACGGTGCCAGGTACCCCACCAGCAATCCCACGACCAGCACGAGTAGGGCCGCGAGGGCCCCGGCCCCGAGGAGGGCCCAGTGGGGCACGAAGTACCCCTTTCGCTGTTTGTCTTTCCCGCTGTGTGAATCCATGCCTCTACGCGTTCGCTGTTCCCCAGCCTTTGAACGGCAGATCGCTCTCGCGCCGTTTTTTCCCGAGCCGTGACGTCGCCGGTAGGGTGGGTGGGGGGTGTAGGGCACGTGACTCGCCTCTCGCGGGCCAATGGGAAGTCTCGCTCTGATTGCGGCGGGTCGAGAGAGAGCTCCGTTCCTTGCTGGAAGGAGCACCGGTTATTAAAGAGAGTGTGAAAAGGCGTAAACAGAATTGCGGGAAGAAATGTCGGTCATTTTTTTTGGGAAGGAGGTGGGGGTGGCATGCTAAATTAAACAAATTTCCGCCGAAAGTGTGCTGAATGCGCCGTTTTCAATTCCTACTATTAGCTTACATTCTCTGTCCCTATATATATCTTGTTCACATTTTCAATCGTTCATGAAATACTTTTGATTCCTCCACTCGAGTTCAAATGGATTTTTTTAACTTGTAGTGGAGGATACTGGATGTTAATACAGTTTGTTTCAAATATTCATTCAGTAATTAAATTTAAATAATTCATTTTTGTTCTTTTTAGATTTAAGTTGCATATATATACCAATAGATGATAGACTTAAAAAAATGCATGAAAATTATTTATAAAGGACTTTCTGCAATAGAGTAAGAAATGACTTTAAAACATTTTTTTATATTATTTATTATTATTTGCCGAATGTGCCGTTTTTTGAAGCTCGAATTTGTGCACTAGTGCAGAAAACGTTCACTTTTAAATTTAGTGACGTCTCTTTTAATTCGTTCCAAATCCTTTGAGACTTAAACCAAAAAAAAGAACGATTAGCGTAACGAATTTTTATCCGTTAAGAAATAAATGGAAAACTATTCGTTCATTCCCGCAAAAATTTTTATTGCCCCATTCTACATTTATTTCATGTAATTATTAAGTTGCTTCTAAAAAAAACCTTAATCCCAATCGAAAATTTGATGTAAATCTAAATTGTATGCGATACATTTATGTAATTTATTTTTTTAACATTTAAAAATTTGAAATGTATTAAATGTAATAATCTACACTTTTATATGTTGCAAGAAGGGCCTGAATGGCCGAGTGGCTAGCGCTCCGCACCACAGGGTTCGAGTCCCGGCGGTGCCATGGATGTTAGTTGTGGTCCAGAATCCACTTTAAACCGTAGGTCCCAGTTTCAATGATCGTATAGCGTTGCGGAGGTAATGTTACACCGCGTCCGTAGCTTATCTTCAAGCTACACGCACTTCCTGGGTAGTGCTAAGTGAGTAACGTCGGTGTGGCGCTTGCCTTAAGGCATCCAAGACACTGGCCAAAGTGTTTGCCTACTGTATTAGAATAAAAGAATATGTAGAACATTTTATGTAAAAGAATTTCACATAACGTATCATATAATTATTAGCGCATTCTATATTGATGTTAATGTGTAAAATATAAAAATAATCTAAAATTGACAGGGGTGTATAAAATAATGTGAATACTTTTTCTTCATGGGTCTAACAGCTCCATGGTTGAGCCGTCTGCGTACTGGTAGATTTCGAGACTGGAGATGTTTTCTTTTTACGGGTTAGGGTTGTCAGCTCTACTCACAACACTATACAGTCCTATTAGATCGGGAACTACAGTTTAAAGTGGATTCCGAACCACTACAAACATCCATGGCACCGCCGGGATTCAGGTACCATGGATGTTGTAGTGGTTCGGAATACCTCTGACTATAACGAGGTACCTATTTATTTTTAATTTTGCGTAGTATTTCATTAATTTCTGTTTTATTAGATCATGTACGAAACGAAATTTTTCACTTTCGTACAAGACGTATATCAAAGTGTACTTATTCAAAAGCGGACGTATACCGAGGTACCCATTTATTTTTAAATTTACAGAGTATTTCATTAGATCATGTACGAAACAATGTTTTTTACTTTCGTACAAGACGTATATCAAGTTGGACCTATTCCAAATCGGACGTATACCAATATAACACTGTATTTTTAAATTTCAGTGGAGTTTCAGTAATCTCTTTTTTATAAGGTCGTATACCAAACAAATTTTTTTATGTCCCATACAACATGTTTATATAGTACTTATTCCAAAGCGGATGTACTAAAAATACAATAGTATACTGATATGAACGGATTTTCGGTAATTCGTCAGTACAAATGTATCAAATTAAGCTTATTTAAAAACATACGTTACTATAACTACTACTACACCACACCTCACCATATCACTATGCCTAGAGCTGAGCTGCCCTTTTACAGTTTGGGAATGATGTGGGTGAGGAGTCTGACTGAGCTCCTTCACGCTCTTACAGTCATATGAGTCATATATTAAAGGGATTCCAAGCCACTACAAACATTCATGGCACCGCCAGGACTCGAACTCGAAACCTGTGACACGAGCGCCAGAGCGCTAGACATTCGACAGACTCGGCCATTCGTACCCCAAAAGGCAGGCATGCACAGAGGTGTCAAGTATTTTTAAATTTGCTTGGCGTTTTAGTAATCTATATACCAAATAAAATTTTCTCGACCGTACATGACGTATATCTAGTCTGACGTATTCCAAAGTGGACGTATACAGAGGAACTCTTGTATTTTTAAATTTCAGTGAAGCTTCAGTAATCTCTTTTTATAAGGTCGTATACTAAACTAATTTTTTTGACGACCCGTACAACATGTTTATAAATTTATGGACAAGTTGGACTTATTGCAAAGCGAATGTATACCGATATACAACTGTATTTTTTAATTTGCACGGCTTTTCAATAATTCGTCAGTACAAGTATATCAAATTAAGCTTATTCAACAGCTGACATACATAGAGGTGTGAAGTATTTTTAAATTTGCTTGACGTCTCAGTAATATATATTTCATAAGGTCGCATGCCAAATAATTTTTTTCTCTGCCGTACACAGCAGCCCGGTGGCCAAGTGGCTAGCGCTCTGGCCTTTGGTATCCCAGGCTTCAGGTTCGAATCCTGACGTTGGCATGGATGTTTGTGAGGGGTTCGGAATCCACTTTAAACTGTAGGTCCCGGTCTGTTTAGCCTAAAGTGTGCACAAGATGACGGTACAGCGACAAACATAACCAAATCTCTACCGTAAAAGACGTATATCGAGTCAGACGTATTCCAAAGCGGACATACACAGATGAACTCTTGTATTTTAAAATTTCCTTTGAGTTTAAGTCATCTCTGTTCTGTAATTTGGCTCCCTTCCGGACAATTATTTTGCTTAGAAATCTATGAGGATATGACAATTGATTTCCAGGTTACTCTAAATACGTTTTATTTCAAGAGGAAACAAAAGGAAAGTAAGCAACGAATTGCACAGATCTATGAAAGTAAAAATGTATTGTATATTATGTCATGACTTTTACTCAGGATTTTCTGAAAGTAGAACGAATTCAATGCAATAATGTGCAATGCTATAAAAAAAAATTGTGTTGTATAGTGTTTCCTATTCAGTAATTTACAAGTTTTTTTCGCAGTACCTTAAAAATTTTTTCGCATGAGGTGTAATTCTCGTTATAATTCCAAAAAAAAAATGTAAAAATAATTATTTCATCAGGAAAAGAACTTCCATTTGTCCCAACATATAAAGTGTGGATTATTAGAATTAATACGTTTCAAATTTTTAAAATATTGGAAACAAATTTAAAGTCTAAATAAATCACATAAATGTATCGTATCAAATTTAACTGCTTTACATAAATTTTTGATTCTAATTAATTTTTTTAACGCATCTTGCCATATCCAACAAAATCATCATCTCCTTAGAATATTCGATTTTTATTTCTGGAATTTTTTCATGTAATTTTAATATCTTTGTGACTAGATTAAGCAAGTGTATACTATTAAAAGATCTCCAATTAATTGTTAATTTATTTTTTATTAAAAATCTATCCTGTTGAGAAAATAACAAAAAGGGAGTTTAAATGATTTTTCTGTCATGAAATTATTTAAACAACAAAGTAGAACAAATCAGTAAATTAAATCTAAAAGATCAACAAAGCATGGAATGAAAAATAATCGAAAAATTAACAATGAATCATCAAATATAAACAATAAGTCATCACAAATAAACAATAAGTCATCAAAAATGAATGAAATTCATCAGAAACGAACGGTGAAATCATCAGAAATAAATGAATGAAAATGTCCGAAAATTAAAACAAATATGAAATCGTAGGCAAGAAAATTTAGAACAGAATTGCAAAAATATTTCTGTGACTTGATTAGGCAAGCATATATAGTTAGAAATTCGCCAATTAATTATTAATTTGTTCGTGGATAAAGTCACCGTTAAAAAAAAATAATATAAAAAAAAAATGTTTAGTCAATTCCTATTTTTTTTTTCACTCTATTGCAGAAAGTCCTTATAAATAATTTTCATTCATTTTTTAAGTTTATCTGGCGCCCTCTATTGGTAGATACATGCAACTTAAGTATAAAAAAAATCTAAAATTAATTAAATAAATTTAATTACTGAATGAATATTTGAAAAAATGTATTCACATCCAGTGTCATCCCCTACAAGTTTAAAAAAATGTATCTGAACTCGAGTGGATGAATAAAAAGTGTTTTATGAACGATTGAAAATTTGAACAAGATATATATATAGGGAGAGTGTGAGCTAATAGAAGGAATTGAATAACCAAACATTTAGTTTAAGATATTCATATGATTTTCTATCATTCAACGTTATGAATTAAATGCAGAATATAAATGTAAATGTAGAATGTAGAATAACCATAAAATTCGATCGAAGAAGTCAACAAAGCGTGGAATGTCGAAAATCATCAAAAATAAACATCATTAGAAACGAACAAATATTATCAGAAATCAACAATGAACCATCAGGTACAAATGAAAGAAAAATATTTGAAAAATTGAACCCTACATCCGAGGTCATTGGCTGTAAAACTTAGAGCAGGACTGAAAAAGAGTGTTATGGAATAGGCTAAGTTAAAAAGAAGTTCAATTAATAATGCACTCAGCTAGATAACCCGGAAGAGTAGGAAGGAAGAAATTCTTCATGAGTGTAAAAATCCAAAACTTCAGATTTCCTCTGCTAGATAAGAATCTTTTCACGAAGTACAATTTGTTAATGAAATGAAATAAAATAGATTTAGAGCTTGTGATTGTAAGAGTGAGAAGATAAATTAGATAAGGTAATTAAGATTAAAAGATATAAGAATAAAAATATATAAGGTTAAAGATATAAAGATTCAGAAAAATCGAAAGAAGAATTTACAAAGGAACTTATTCTATTTGCTTAACGTAGATAAAAAAAATAGTTATGTAGTCATCAATTTGTCATTGTCCTTTTCGATTTTTGCCATTTTTCCACATATTTTATACTCATGGAATAGATAAGTTCGAATGTTTGATGACGCCATAGATCAGTCAGTAAATGCACATTGGGTATTCCACAGCGATCAACAAAGCACACTTTTAAAAAAGAAAACATATTTTACACCCACAATTATTTTGAAAACTTGTATACTAAAATGTTTCTTCGCTGTTTGAAAATTGTAAAAGTTCCAAAATCATAAAAATATTAAATGTTGAATGAATTGCTAATTACTTTTTGTCAAAAATAAGATATGTGACAAAGGAAGCCTTTTCAACATCCTGAAAAGCTACTTCCATTATCCAATCTTAATTTCCTCTAAATTGTACAACCCTACAATCTTGAACATATTGGTTTGTCGCTCTACAGTCATTTTTGCACAATTTAGGCTACTACTACACCACACCACATCACTGTGCCAACAACTGAGTGGCCACTTTACAGTTTGGGAATGGTGTGAGTGAGAAGAAGTCTGATTGGGCTCTATGGTCCTCTACAGTCCTATGAGACCGGAACCAACGACTTAAAGTGGATTCGAACCACTGCAAACATGCATAACACCGCCGAGATTCGAACCCGATACCTGTGGTACCGATAGCCCCTAGTTCATCAGGCCCCAACAATTTAGGTTAAACAGACCGGGACCTACTGCTTAATGTGGATTCCAAAACCACTCACAAACATCCATGCCACCCTCTAATTAACCTGAAGTACCAAAGGCCAGAACCTACCAATTGGCCACCATGTGGCATCTTGAACAGGTTTAAATATCCGACTACCAACACTTTATATAAAATTAATTTTTATTTTTCCAAAATTCTAGGAAGGAATATTCAAATTAAATGTTAAGTTATCTATTCATTTGTACACAACCAGTAGCAAAGACAGTGAGCAGCATAACTAATAAGTGTTGAAAACTTTTTCTTTTTCCAACAATTTTCATTATTTGAATTTTTCTCGGCCCTGAAGCTTATAAAGGATCCATAATGAAAGAAGATCACATATAAGCTATTCTATTATTATCAACAAAAGATTTAATACAGCATTAATACATACAGATTTAATGCAGAGAAATACAGCATTTTTGTACTCAAAATGCAAATTTTGTTTGTTTTGTTCTCAGCTATTTTATAATATTTTGCTACCTATCCATTTGGTACTGTTATTTTCATTGGACATACTTGTTTTTTTTTTTTTTTTTTGGATTTTGAATATTAAGTAGATGGAAATTTCTTTGTAAATAGTAATTGAAACGAAAAATTATGAAAACTCATCTGACTGACGTGAATGCAACGTAAAATTTTTAGTGTATAAAGAATTTACCTATAAAATGAAATATTTTATTATTGGTTGAATTGTTGCATTTTTGCATTATTCTTTACATTTTTTGTCTCCGTTTTTTTAGCTGCTTTTGATCACAAAGAAATGAATGGTGCATGCGGTATTTGCACACAATAAGCTTGCTTTTAACTTATCTGGTGGGTCAAATGTATCCCATTCGGTTTTTTCACTATATGAAGCATTTTTTTTTCATTTCTGGAATCAGAATTCGAATTACATCTTCTAGAACACATGGAAAACTTATCTTTTAAATTAGCAAAATTTTCCTCATTGTGAAAATCCTGAGCATTATTAATAATATTTTGCTTTTTGAAATAGATTTTTCCATGTATGCACCAACACTGTCACGTGACTCCTTTCCATGATGCGACTTACAAAAAGAGAAAATGTCACATTCAGAGAAGATACCTTATGCAGCTATTGAGTAATAACGGTTTTTAAAATGTAATGTGGTTTTGTCACACAAAATAATCGCATTTTTATTTTTATTTCAAATAATTTTTCAAAATCTTTTTATCGAGCAGACATTGAAAACTTTTACTTTGAAATAAGTACGCCTTTAAATGTCTGAAACTATTCCATAAGTTTAGCGCATAAAATCCCCATTTTTTCTCTTCTGTAGTAAAAAAAAATGTATATGAATCATGGCAGTTAGGTCCTGATCAGTTTTTCAATGAGCTGGCATAACTTCATTTAAAAGTTTGTTTTGAGTATTTTGAGCAAATCAATTTGAAATAATATTTCATTTGATAGCTGCTTTTGTTTTAATTCTCATTTTAACTTTGTAATATAGCTGACTTTTTCATCTAGTTTAGTTTAACCTATAATAAAATAATATATTTAACCTAATAACCTATAATTACTTTGTATAAGGGTCACAGGCATGCATATTAATGATAAAATTAAAATTAAACTGCTATAAATATAACACACGTTAAACCAGAGATGCTAAAGTTATAACTTTTTAATGGCTACATTTAGTTGTTTATGAAGAAAAAAATACATTTTGTGACCAGCGTGACTTTAAAAAATGCTTAGAATAAATAGAATTGAATAGCGTACATAAATTATATATTTTTCTTAAGTTACGAATTTTTATATAGGCTTTTAAAAAATTCAAGCTACAAATTAAAAAAATATATAAACAACTCGCATAAATAGCGAAATAATCTACATAACATTTAGAATATAACATATTCATGTGCATTTGACATTCCCTTGATGTCTAATATCAAAAGTGTTGTCATTTATTCAAAGAATATACCTAGAATTGAAATACAGGTTACAGTCATAGTGTTCGGAAACTTTATTTTTTGCCTTTTTGAGATTTACATTTCCATGAATTGACCCTATTGATATCTCAAACAAAAATTTAAAATAATCAGTCGAAAATTACTAACCACATTGAGCCTGGAATTTCTAGCGCTCTGGTGGCCAATTGGCAAGCGCTCTGGCCTTTGATACCACAGGACTTCAAGTTCGCATCCTGGCGGTGGCCTGGATGTTTGCGAGTGGTTCGGAATCCACGTTAAACTGTAGGGCCCGGTCTAATGAGCTTAAAGTGGGCACAAGATGACAGTAGAGCGACAAATCAAACAAAACCTGGAATTTCTGTCTGGATAACAATATTAAACACATACTCTCGATTGGGGTTGCCTTACAGTTGTAAAGAAGACATTAAAATGCCTTCCTAACTAATGTTCCCAATAGAACATATTTGACTAGAATTCGAAAAAAATAATTCGGAAACATAACACTCCCTCAAAACAGCAGCTAAAATCTGTAATGCCTGAAATTTAGAAAAAAAATGAGCTTAAAATCTATTAAAAGTTCAAATCTATACCAAAACTATTAAAAGTTTTTTCAAAAACCAGTCATTATTCAATCAGTGGCAGAAACATTGTTAAATAATCCTTTGAAAGATTTTCGTTGAACTCAATCGCTCTTATTCAAAGGCTTTTGTTGAGTAGCATTCGTTCTTTCGTCACGTATGATTGTATTTAAAACGAGTTTATTATAAAAAAAAAATTTTTAACTAAAACAGAATGGAAATGAAATTTAAATTGCGTTCCACCTGAACGGTTTCAAATCAAAAACATTTTCAAAATTTTGTTTGATAACTTTTTATCGCCTAATCATTTTCATGCATACCTCGTTTATGCAATAACTTTTACGAGGCAATTTTACGTAACTGGATCAGCGTTTGCGCGTTGTAAAAATGAATCCTTTACGCTTCTTGCATTTCATTACGCATTCAACAGACAAATTCCCTAAAATCAAATATGAAAACAAGCAATAAAAGTAATAAACGTGAATCATGAGACACAAAAATTTGTAATAAGAATACGAGCGGTACTGTGAGATTCTTTCCTATTCTATTTGGCACTAATTTACAATCGGAAATTTATGTTTCATATTGAATCAAAGCACAAATTGGTTAAAATCTAGAATCATGTACCTTTGTGCCAAGTCGGTAAATAAGCATAGAAATGAATGAGTCAGGTAGTTTACGCGGTAAAATGATATTACGCAAAAAACGAAAGAATAGGAAAGAATCTCACAGCGCATCTCCGCGGTAAAATGATATTACGCGGTAAAACGATATTACGAAAGCCTTCACTGGGTTGCCAAATCGCCAAGTAAACAAACAAAATGGCTGCCGAAGTTCGGTATCATTGTAAAATGCTATTTCGCCAAAATTTATAGCCAAACAGTAGTAGCCAAATAGTTTTTCCCTGAAAAGGTTTTGAAGCCAATGTTTATCGCTTTAACGCCAAATATTATCACTATCCTGCCAAAATTTTAATCTTTTGAAATGCTTTATTGCCAACATTTATCGCTTTATCGCCAAACTTTTTCCCTAAGTAAATTTTGTTATTTGAAGTGCTTTTACAGCAAAAGTTAATTATTTATCGCCAAACTTTTTCAATAAGCGGACTTTGTTATATATGCTTTTAAGCCAAAAGTTAATGCTTTATAGCCAAATTTTTTTCATTAAGCAAATTGTTTTTTGCTTTACGCCAAAAATTAATGCTTTATCGCCAAATTTTTATCACTAAAAAATTTTATCTATGGAATACTTTTGCGCCAAATGTTATCGCTTTTACGCCGAAATTTAGCACTATTATGACAAAAAAATTATGTCTAAATTGTCTTTACGCCGATGTATATCATTTTATCGCCAAAAAGTTTACCACTATTATGGCAAAATCTTAATGTTTTCTTTTATGCCACTTATTGCCACTTTTACTCCAAAAATATATCCTTATTTTGCCAACATTTTATTCCTAATTGCTTTTACACCAAATTAAATCGCTTTATCGCCAAATTATTATGTGGAATTTCATTTTGCTGACTCACAAAAATCTATCGTTTAGATAAAAATAATAATCGCTGTTACGATAAAATTTGGCCAAAATTATTCGCTAATTCGCCATTTTTTTTTTTTTTAAGTGTCAAAAAAATAAGTCGTGTTCTTTACGAAGCCGAATTCGAATGATAAATTAATATTATCAAAAGAGAAAAAAAGAAGAAACCATAGAATAACATACCTTTTATTGTGTACGTGCATAGCCACAGCAAATGAATATGGAATACTTGACTAACAGCACAAATCCACAGAAAAACGTTAAGAACGTTGTAACGTTCTTAAAAATTTAGAAATTGTTTTAGTATTATAAATTTATTTTAATTATTAAACATTTAAATTGTAATGTTAACTAACATTCTAAAAAGCAAAAGCTTCAAATATTCAGTGCAAATTCTAATTACGGTTGCCACAAAATCCGAACTAAATGAACATCTTTTAAAAAGAAATTAATTTAAGAATAAAATTTTAAGTTATTAGAGAGTTTTTGCATACCGTACGTTAGTTCATAGGACGTCCGTTAGCTTTTTCTCCCTAGCGCGCATGCTCATAGGAAACATAATTTCCTATGAGCATGCGCGCTAGGAGAAAAAGCTAACGGACGTCCTACGGTAATTAACGTACGGTATGCAAAAACTCTATTAATAAATTAAAAAATCGTTTTTCTTGTTTGTTTCCTATTTTTCATGAGTGGCAACAATCATAAAAAATCTTTATGTTCTGTATCAGCGACAGACGTGCGTTATAGCGATAAGCTCAGATTATTTATCGGAATACTTATTTAATAGAATATATGGTACTTACGTTATAACGCCACCGCGGCGAAGTTGCGCTAATGCGCCAATAAAGAGCTGCCAATGCGCCAAAATAGTGACTGTTTTGAATCTATGTTAAACTCTATATCGGCCCATTTCCACCGAAATCCGATTGACTACTTTATTTAAAAACAAAATGTTTTGAATATTGAAAGTGTTTTGATTTTAAATAAAGTGTTTCATATATTTTATGATTTGTCACAAAAATTTTAAGTGTAGATTGGCGCCACTTAAAAACCGCCAAATCTGTAGCTGCGGTGGTTTTAGAAATTATTGTTTTAAAAATGTTATTTATTATTTACTGCAAATAAGAATTATGCAACTGATTATGGAAGTAGTAATAAAATAATCATAATATTGTTCGGAAAATGGAGCTATGAATTGTTCTAATTACAGTATTACAACCCTAAAGAAATTTGCTCAAAATTGGCAAGATTGGCGACTTCCTCGGGGTCCAGTATTCTAGATTTTAACCCATAAATTGTTTGAAAATACTTTCGGAGGACGCCTTTTAAAAAAAAAATTAATTTTTTTTATGTTTTATTTATTTATTAATTTAACTATCCAAAAAATTACCTCATATAAATGAATGAGCTCAACAAAAATAAATTACACACAAACACTCACTTCGTTTCGAATATATTGGATTATATAGAAGAATCATGAAGAAAATGCCTAGTTTTTTTATAGTTTTAATTTTTTGAATACTGTAATGTCTCGGCCTATACTAGACCTATAACAACTTCAAGAAGACATAATTATGTCCCCATGATTCTGAAATCATAGCACACATGATCCTTATATCATAATTTTTATTTACAAGTATTATATATATATATATTGTATATATATACAGAACTCTGGGTTATTATGCTATCTACAAAGAAATGAAAATTAAACATATAAATTAGCTTCACAAGTGCAGTTCACTCAAGGTCGAAGATTTCGAGTCCATGACGAATCTAATGCACCTGATATGCGGCAGGCCTTAATTATCACATGACGTGATACACGAAACCACAAGGGGTTCACTTTGTAAACAGGCCTGTTCAGTCACTTCCCAGAAAAAGAAAAAAAAAACACTTCTTGGCTACTCGTGGCAGAACTCTCTCTTCCCCTCCTTCTCCAAAAACCTCCCTTTAAGAAAATCCGTCAAGAGGGAGGGGGCAGCTTGCTTCACTTCTCATTGGATTGGACACTTCCTCAGCCCATGGTTTATCACTCATGGCTTAGTCCATATTCCACCTGTAATTGTTCCAACTTGTCGCTCATTTCATGAGGTCTCGTTATCCAAGACACAGATTATCTGCTGTCATATTTGAGTGACAGGTTTTTCTCATTAGTACAAAACACTGATCACTCAGATTTGAGTGATAGGTTGTTATCATGCTCTTGTTAAAAAAAATCCTTTTCCGTGGGAACGGACATGCTCCGCCACAAATGAGCTAGTGGGAAAGTTCTGCAATACTTATTACAGCAAAAACTCCTATTACGTACCGTTTCATTGTCTAAGTTTAAAAATTTAGTATATTACGAAACAAAGAAATATTTATCCAAGTTCGCAAAACACATGAATTTAATGAACAGAGTGAAAACTAATCTATTAAAACAATAATGACGGAAAAAGAAGACGAATAGAGACTGTTTTGACAATGTTCACTCAAGAAAAGGATTTTTTTAAGCAAAAACGTTATCTTGACTCCCAGTATTATACATGTGCTTCATTTATTATTGACACGAATTAAGAAAAAAAAATTAATTTGCTTAAAAGTATAAATTATTAAAACAAATATTCATTTGTCAAAATTTCAATTAACTGTAGCAAAATCTGCAATCCCTCTGTGAAAAAACTTTACGCAATATCTTTAACTTTATACGCAATAATCAAAATTAAAACATTTTTCAAAAATTAATTTTTTTGCAGAAACTGTGTTGTCGCAAATGAAATGGTCTTTGAATAATGTCGCGTTTCTACTGGTTTGCCGAAGAAATCAAAACTTCAGTGTTATTGAAACATCAAAATGAATGCAATTATAGTATTCATATCATTCAACGAGTGTTTATATTAAAAGATATCGAGTCAGTGGCGAATATCAGTCAATTATGGTTTCTGAACCTACCTGCTAAATCAGGGGTGGCCAGCCTGCGGCCCGTTTTGAATATTTTTTTCCAGCTCGTGAGATGTATCCCACTTTTACAAAATATATTTATTTTATTATAGCCAATGTAGTGAAAAACAATGTATTAAAAAATACATTATGTGTGCATCCCTATATTCAAAAATTAACTTTGACTTTAAAATAATATTCTTGCGAATATAGGACAGATAGTGCCTGTTTTATGGTAGATGAGTTTAACGTTATGAGTTCTCAGAATAATTAAATTATATTCTGCATAACTCACGATGCGCACGTTTCTTGAAACATCTAACATAATAGATTTTGTTTCCCTTTAAGTGACCTCAGTGACATCCCTAGATATACACAGTTGAATTTTCATAGCAGAGTAAACCAGACTCTCAGTTGAAATTGTTAGCGCTTTTGGTACAACTTACACCTGCGAATTATTTTTTTTTTTTCAAAATGAAATTGACCCAATTAAAAACACGCTCAAGCATAACGGACGCTCACCTGCAACACCATTACGATGTGCCAATACGCAAATTGAGATCGATTTTCAAAAGCTAAGTGAAAGAGTGGAGAAACACATATCGCACTCGTCAAATCAATATTTTTTGATGATTTAATTCTTTATTACATTTATATTTATATATTTTTTATATTTCATTTTTAGTGTTGTATATTTCTTTACAATGTGCGTTACATGATCTATGTTAATATGTAAGAATAAGAATAAACGCAATAATAACAACTCATCATGTTTCAGTTTATCACTCTAAAAAAATGTCTATAGTGGTTCTAAATCTAATGTGGGGTTGTATAATTTTATAGGCGGCCCGCGGAGTTGGTATGCATTTCCAAAGGGACCGCAAGGTCATTTGTGTTGGCCATTCCTGAGCTAAATCGAATTGAATTGAACTTTACAGTGTGATCGGCAGGGCCGGATTCAGATGAAAAGAGGACCTAGGCTGTTCCACTTATGAGGCTCTTTTACCTCCCACTTTTAAGTTTGTAAATTACACGGGAGATAATAAAATACATTTATGACTGTGATGTGTATCAATATGTTAAATGAAACATGTTGGAATGGGCACTAATCTTTATAAAAAACGTGGCACGGATAATAAATAAAAAAAAAGTCGAGAACACTTATTTGGACATTTTTTTCTCAGCATCCTATAGAGTACTTGTAACAATAACACACAACATTTACAAAGAAACAAAGTTCAAATAATAAAAATCTTTGATTATGAAACTAAAATATGCAATAAAAATTATCCTATTTTCTATTCTAATTAAATTAAATACACTCATGTCCATAAATTAAGGATAATGAAGTTCAGGCAAAGAAAGAGACAGAAGCAAAACAAATTTGACTTATTTGTAAAGTCTATTTATTAAACAAAAGGTAAAGAGCAAAAAGATGCTATATGTTTGACATAATTAATAAAAATTGCGATTTTTACTCCTGGAGCAAATTTAAAAAAAGAACCTATTTACAAAAAACAGTATAACATGGTTAGTATGATGGTTAATATGGAGTATGTCTCCCGGACGATGCAATACATGCCTTACAACGCCTAGGCATGCTGAGTATCAAATTATCAATCTGATCTTGGCGAATATTACACCACTCATCAAGCAATGCCTTCCGAAGTTCCGGTTGACAGGTGGGAGGGGGTTGACGGGCTGCAATACGTCGGCCAAGCATATCCCACACATGCTCTATTGATTCAAGTCCGGTGAGTATGCTGGCCAATCCATACGGGTGATATCCTCCAATTGAAGGTATTCGTCTACAATGTTTGCACGGTGAGGTTTGGCGTTGTCATCCATAAACAGAAATTCAGCACCCATGGCGCCCCGAAACAAACGTGCATGTTGTTCCAGAATGACATCCCGATAGATGTGGCCTGTCATCGTTACACTCTGAACATGCAGGTCAGTTCTGGAACCAAGAATAATTCCTCCCCAAACGAGCCATCCTGCACCACCGTAACGGTGTCGTTCAATGGTGTTTTCTTGGTTGTAACGGGTACCTGGCGCTCTCCATATGAAAGTCCGGCGAGAATCAGACTGCAAACTAAACCTGGACTCGTCGGAAAACATCACACAAGACCACTGTTGCGGTGTCTACAATGCATGCTCTCTACTTCAGGTTAATCGCAGGCGACAGTTAGTTGCGGTAAGTGGAACACATCTGACAGGCCTACGAGCATATAGACCAATGTGCCCTAAGCGTCTGTACACGGTCTGCCTTGAAACTGTCGTACCGGTAGCTGAAGAGAGCTGACGAGACAGGTCTGATGCTGTGCTCCGTCTGTTTCTTTTGGCAGTAACTGCTAAATACCGGTCCTCATTCGGCGTTGTAACTCGGGGGCGACCTGTGCTGTAACATCTACTCACATTACCACCATCTTGGAATCGTTGCCAAAGCCTGGAGATGACACTCTGGGCGATTCCAAGTTCCTCGGATACTTCCAGCTGGGTACGTCCACATTCCAGTCGCCCGATAATTCTACCACGTAAAAAATCATCCAAATGCTTCCTTTGTGCCATAACTATGCGGTTGTTGCACTGAAAGGCTTTTAAAGCGCCTGTGAACAATTTTACTTCTTTGCCACCATTCCTTATAACCCCTCTCTTACACACTCGTCATTGTGACGTACTATCCGCGCCATCTGGTGGTTTCCTGTAATTTGCATATTCTTCTTCAAGATGTATGTGATAATTCTACAGGTGAAATTTTTATTTTAGAGTTCAATTTCTGTGTGATTCTGAATTATCCTTAATTTATGGACATGAGTGTATATTCAATACATTGAAGATACAATTCAGATAAATTTATTTCATAATAATTCGCATTTAAAGTTTAAGTATAAATTTTAAGTTTTAAACTAAACTAAAAATGAACTTTATTCAAACAAAATCCAGATCACAAAAAAGAAAATATCAAAAATATCAATATTAAATTTTGTAATATATTTATATCAATTGTATATCATGTTAATAGTTATTTTATTTAAGAATTGATTCAATCCAAGTACACATTTAAAACGAAATAGTAGATTAGAAGAATTTCTCCTTATTTTCTATTTTAGTGCTTACTGTTTTTAGAATGGTGTCATTCTAATTCTGCCAACAATTTGAATGCAGGTCCCTCTTGATCTTGGGGCCCTGGGCTGAAGACTAGTTAGCCTATAGGAAAATCCGGCCCTGGTGACACCTAAAGCGAGCAGTTTCGCTTCGCAGGATTCTTAGTACACCAGCGGTGAAGGAAGGAAGCGACAATCCTTGTTGAGTAACACAGGAGGCAATACGCCGGCGGAAATTGTAGATTGCGTGGAGAAGCCACCATAAGTAGTCACACAACAGAGCGCGTTTCCCTATTTTCTGAGAAACAGAAATTTTTTTCTAATGCAGCTGGCAAACACTTAGACATCTGTCGCGGATGCCCGAAGGCAAGCGCTGCACAGACGTTTCTCACTTTGCACTACCCAGGAGGTGCGTGTAGCTTAAAGAAAAGCTACAGACACGAAGTCACACTACCCCCACAACGCTCTACGATCCTATTAGATCGGGACCTACGGTTTTGAAGTGGATTCCGAACCACTGCAAACATCCATGGCACCGCCCGGATTGGAACCCGAAATCTGTGGAACCGAGAGCCAGAGCGCTAGCCATTCGGCCATTCAGGCCCTCACGAAAAGCACGGGAGATGTTTGCAGCAACTTTCTGTTCCTGGGCCTGAATCGGCGAGTGGCTAGCGCTCTGGCGCTCCTTGCCGCAGATTTCGGGTTCGAGTAACGGCGGTGCCATGGATGTTTGTAGTGGTTCGGAATCCACTTTAAACTGCAGGTCCCGGTCAAACAGGATCGGGGATCGTTGCGGGGTTAGTGTGACTCGCGTCCGTGGCTTATCTTCAAGTGACACGCGCCCCCTGGGTAGTGATAAGTGAGTAACGTCTGTGCAGTGCTTGCCTTCAGGCAACCAAGACGTCTAAGTGTTTGCCAGCTGCATTAGAAAAAAAAAAAAATAATAGTCTTGCGAATATAGGACAGATATTGCCTGTTTTATTTACGAGCTTATAGTTAGGAATTCGCAGAATAATTAAATTATATTCTGCGAACTCATGATGCGCTCGCATCTTGGAACATCTAATATAGCAGGATAAATCGGCATCAATTTTCAAAAGCTAAGTGAAAGAGTGGAGAAACACATATCGCACTAATGAAATAAATATTTTTGAATGATTTCATTTTTATTTTATTTCGTTTATATTTGTATATATTTTTTATATTTCATTTTTAGTGTTCTTTCTTTAGGATCTGCGTTTCGTATCATTATTATAATATTATCTATGTTTACATGTAAGAATAATAGTAAACCCAAAAATAATAACTCATTAGGTTTCAATTTTTCGCTCCCAAAAAAAATGTCTATAGTGGGTCTCAATCTAATTGGGGGATATACAATTTCATGTGCTGTCCGCTGTATGTTTTGATGCATTTCAAAGTGGCCCGCAAGATCATTGGGTTGGCCACCCCTGTACTAAAGTTTGGAGCCCTTTGGCTCTTTTTTTCCAGCGCGCATTTATGTAGGAAACATATACTACTGCGCCAAAAAAAAGTAAGACCGATTTTTTTCAGAAACTCTTTATTTATTCTTCCAAATTTATTGCATCCCCTTCAAAGGAATCCCCTCCGGACACAATGCACTTGTGCCAATATTTTATCCCAATCCTCAATGCATGCTAAATAGTCATCGGCAGGCATGGCCTTCAAAGCGCGTCGATTCACGTTGGATCTCTTCAATAGACTCAAAACGGCGTCCCCGGGGTGGTCTTTGGAGTTTAGGGATTAGCCAGGAATCTCACGGTGTGAATACGGGGTTGTGGAACGATATGGGTTTCATTTTTGGCGAAAAAGTCACGAAGAGATTGGACGTGGTCGAGGCCCAAAATGGAATGGACCGATCCTTTTGAAATTCCAACATCATCAGCAAGGTCTCTAATTGTAAATCGACAATTTGCAACCACCAAATCTTTAATTTTTGGACGTGAGCTTCGTCGGCTGAGGTGGAGGGTCGACCAGAGGGCTCTTTGTCTTCAACGCGTTCTCTGCCTTCTCTGAACTGTTTATACCACTTGTAAACATTTCTTTCCGATATAGGAATACTCACCGAATGCCTTCTGCAACCTTCTATACGTTTCCGCAAACACAATTGAGTGCAAGTTCTTTGCTCAATGAATTCAGACATTTCAAAACTCGCCGGAATTAGCTTGAGCGTCTCACAAAGCCAAGCGTAACTCAAGCACGGATGAATATTGTGACTTTCCAATTTCACACAGATGCCAAGGACAGTGCCAGCAACCTAAAAAAAAGAAAAAGAAATTGAAATTCCATAAACCCCGGGAATGTTAAATTGAAAACGGATCTTACAGTGATACGTGTAATGAAGAGATTCAAAAATTCCGAGAAATGCCTGGAAATTCTTCTTGTTAAGTCATGCATTTAATGGAGGGAAAATAGGACATAATTAGGATTTATTAATAAGAAATAAATGCCAAATATTTAGAAAAATTGAATTTAAGTTTATTCACAAATTATAATAGAGCTGATAGTAAAGCTTTTCTCCCTATCGCTCCAGCAGCACAGAGTAGTAGTCGCCAACAGTAAAGGGTGTCGCCAAAAATCGCCAAGCTATCGTCGCGTACAAAACACTGAAATGCATGCTTAAAACTGATTCTAAATGAGTGCACTCTATTCCACAGTGCACTATCATCATCAGCAGCAGCAGTGGCGCAACAGCCCTATGGTGGGCAAACGGTCATCTGCCTACTGGCAGATTTCGAGACAGGGGATGTTTTCTTTTTTACGAGGTAGGATTGTCAGCCCGACGTCCAAAGCTCTACAGTCATTTTAGACCGGAGCCTGTTGGCCGCTGTGGCACTCGGTATTACACGTATCGAGTTCAAATCCCGGCAGTGCCCTGGATGTTTTCAGTGGTTCAGGATCCACTTTAAGCTTTAGGTGCCGGTCTCAGATGACCGTAGAGCGTCACAGAGCCCAATTAGATTTCTCTCTCACCCACATCATTCCCAGACTGTAAAGGAGCAAATCTTGATGTGGTGTGGTGCAGTAGTAGTCATATTAGACCGGGGGATATCTACGGTTTAAAATGGATTCCGAACCACTATATATGGCATCGCCGGGACTCGAACCCTAAACCAGTGGCACCCAACGCCAGATGCTGTCAATAAGCCATCAAGCCCCAAAGTACACTGTAAACTCGTTTTTCCCAGGTGAAGCACGTAAACAAAGTGACTAGTCCAGTACACGTTAATGGCAACGTGACCCTGTAAGTGACCCTCCGTCAAGTCGAGTCCTGACAGTGGATAGTGAGGATTGTAAAAGTCACATGAGATGTGTGATCACGCGCTGATTATATTGGTACCAAATTGGCAACCCCGATGCGGTCTCTATTTTATTGCTGCTGTGTGGGAAAAACTACTCTAATGAGTGACTCCATTCAATAGTAATTTCCTTCGACAAAATCGAGAGCCTATATTGATACAATCGCCATTCATGGTGATGACATGATGATGCATCAATTTTTATGATGATACATCTCATGATGACGCATCTCATGCATGATGATGCATCTCATGATTATGCATCAATGCTCTTGATGATACATCTCATGACGATGCATCATTGCTGAGGATGATACATCTCATGATGATGCATCTCATGCATGATGATACATCTCATGATGATGCATCTCATGCATGATGATACATCTCATGATGATGCTGTGATGATGTATCTCATGATAAGGCATTAATACTCATAATGGTGCTCATGATGATGCATCTCATGCCATGGTGGTGCCATTTTGGAGACACAATCACCATTTCATGGGCATCGCCCTCTCTGAATCTCATAATTCATAGTCCATGTCCATTTTTTCATGTGCCTGATCAGAGGAAAAAGTCATATCGGAGATGTGTGATTGTCGGACACCCTTGCAGAACAACCTCTGATGTTCCACAACACTGCATTAGAACTTAAAAGAATGCCCTGGTCCGTCTAACCTGAAATTGCTTTTGCAACACACTATGAAGATGTCGATGAGTTACTCGGTCACGGCTGTAGAGGGTCAATGTCATCAAAAAGCCTCGTCTCCACTTAAAGGCTCGTTCCCACCGAGGCGTGAGGCGGCGACATGTCACGCAGCAGGGAAGAAAATTCTTTCGACCCCTTCACACCGAAACTTCAGAAATCGCTTTACGCCTGGTGAAGTTCCGGTTACTTCTACTAGATGACAGATCTACTATTGGCTCAATCCAAGTCACATGACGCGGCAAGCATTCGAGAGTTGAAAGTTGGGCAACTCGAAGCGGTGGATTGCAACCGGTTTCAGTCGAACGCTGTGAGGCTAGTGATGGGTCAACGCCTCACGCCTCGGTGGGAATGAGCCTTAAGTGCGAGAGCCTCAAGTTTTGTTCATGGACACTCTGCAAACCGGTTTGTTTTACTCTGGACGATAAACGTAAAGTATGCGAGAACACTCAGGAAATCTCTGTTCCAGATAGGGTCGTTTGTAAGTCTGGGGGGAGGTTGTCACTGGTCAGGAGAGATGAGGGGGTTAGCTTTTCGAAGTCACTTTGAAACCCTCAGAAAGAGAGAGGAATATTTAAGAGTTGCATATTACCCTGAGGGCCTGATGACCAAGTGACTAGTGCTCAGGGCTACAGGTTTTCGGGTTCGAGTGACGAGAGTGCCGTGGATGTTTGTAGTGGTTCGGATTCCATTTTAAACAGTAGGTCCCGGTCTAATATACCTGTAGAGCATTATCTGCATCTTGGGTCACCATGGGACGGATGATGATAATACATATCAACCTTAGGTATATTTGGTAGTAATATCTTATGCATTTACAAAGTGTGGGTCTGAATGACCGTGTGGCTAGCTCTCTGGAGCTCGGTACCTCGGGTTCGAGTCCCTGGCGGTGCCCTGGATGTTTGTAGTGGTTCGGAATGCACCTTAAACTGTAAGTCCCGGTCTGTTAAGCCCTCGTGAGACAGAAGATGACCGTAGAGCTACAAACCAAGCCAAACCTAAAGTGTACCTGGTACACTTGATTTGGAACTTATTGTTCCAGTTATTATTATTTTTTTGAATGCACAAATAAGAAAGGAAAGATAGAGTTCATTTCATTTCCTTCATGATATTCAGTGGAACTTGCGTTTAGTGCCGTAACAAACAAAAAACGGGCTTTAAATAGCCAATTAGTGTGATTTAAGAATACTACTGACAAAAATTGAGCCCAGTAATTCATTCTTTGATAGTAATGCTGCAAGTTCTCATTAGAGCCATTTTAATGTAGTTAGTAATATTTTCAAAATGACCTTCCTTTTCTGTGTCTGTAGGGCGAATTTCAGAGTGGTTAATTTTAATAAATTTAATAAATGGAAGCTCCAAGGTGTCTTATTCGCAGCGTCCTTATTTCTTGCAGACGTGGGTAGATATAAAGATATATAAAAAAAAAAAAAACCACAAATTTTTAAACACAGTATCTTTCTGTCCGTTCGCTTAAAAACTTCCACAAAAGTTTAGTGCAGATTTTTTTTTTTCAATTCCTTCTATTAGCTCACTCACACTCTCCCTATATATATCTTGTTCACATTTTCAATCGTTCATAAAATACATTTTATTCATCCACTCAAGTTCAAATACATTTTCTTTGAACTTCTAGGGAATGACACTGATGTGAATACAGTCTTTTCAAATAATAATTCAGTAATTAAATTTAATTCATTCAGTTTAGCTTTTTTTTTTTTTAGATTTAAGTTCCTTATATCTACCAGTAGATTGCGCCAGATAAACTTTAAAAAATGAATGACAATTATTTATAGAGGACTTTCTGCAATAGAGTGAAAAGAAAGTAGGAATTGACTTTAAAAAAAAAAAAAAAGAATTTATATTACCAGTGACCTACAGTATGACCAATCATATTACTAGTTAAACCAACAGTGTTAAAAAAAAAAATTAATACAGATCAAAATAAAGTTTTTTAAAGTTTCCTTACATATTAAATCATTTTATTAAATTTGAATTATTTTTTTCTAATGCAGCTGGCAAATATACTTAGACCGTGATCTTTTTATGTCATGAGCAAGGGCTGCACCGACATTACTCACTTATCGATTATTAGCGTAGATTGAGGATAAGCTACGTACGTGGATCCTATTAGATCGGGATCAACGGTTTAAAGTGGATTCGGAACCACTAGAAACATCCATGGCACAGCTGGACTCGAACCCGAAACCTGTGGCACAGAGCATCAGCTAGTCACTCGGCTATTAGGCCCTTAAATTTAAATTATAAAAAAAAAATACTAAAACAATTAAGTGATTTATATATGTACTATATAAAATGAAGAAAGAAATTGACTTTCTCATTTTTTTTTTTTTTTTTTTTTTTTTTTTTTTTGTATTTTTAATCTGTGATTCTTCAAATTAATTTATTAAACTTTTAAATCACTTTTTTTTTAATTTCTTTTATGAATATGAAACGAATTATGAGGAAAACAAACAATACATGATCTAAAAATTGATAGTAGAATTTTTACACTCCAGAGGCCTGAATGGCCGAGTGGTTAACGCTCTGGCGCTCGGTACCACAGGTTTCGGGTTCGAATCCCGGCTGGGCCATGGAGGTTTGTAGTGGTTCGAATCCATTTTAAACCGTAGGTCCCGGTCACAGGATCGTAGAGCATTGTTGGGAATAATGTTGCTCCGCGTCAGTGGCTTATCTTCAAGCTACGCGCACCTCCTGGGTAGTGCTAAGTGAGTAACGTCTGTGCAGCACTTGCCTTAAGGCATCAAAGACAAGTGTCTAAGTGTTTGCCAGCTGCATTAGAACAAAAAAAATTACACTCCAAAAGTGATAGTTTTAATTAAAATAAAGAAATAACTAATAAAAATTTTCATGTTTGTTTGAGTATTATGCAGGGTAAAAAAAAATGGACGGACTAGTGAATAAAGAATGTGACCTCTCAATATGTTAATTTTCAAGTTATGAAAAATTCACGTAACTGCATAGGTGAACACGCGCAAGGATTACAATAATCTAGCGGACATGAACCAACATTAGTGAAATGATACATTTTTTATTACAGTCAATTACTTAATTTGAAACACATTGCCAGCGGAAATGCATAGAAATCCATAGAAAATAAGCTTAACATAATAACATAAAATTTCATCATTTAAGATTAAAAACAAGTAATATAAAAACAAATTTTTTAAAGTCAGTTCCTTCCTTTTTTTTTCTCTATATTGTAGAAAGTCCTTTATAAATAATTTTCATTCATTTTTTTAAGTTTATCTGTCGCCATCTATTGGTAGATATATGCAACTTAAATCTAAAAAAAAACTAAATTGAATGAATTAAATTTAATGAATGAATTAATATTTGAAAAACTGCATTAACATCGAGTGTCATCCACTACAAGTACAAAAAAAAATTGTATTTGAACTTGAGTGGATGAATAAAAAGTATTTAATGAACGATTGAAAATGTGAACAAGATATATATAGGGGGAGTGTGAGCTAATAGAAGGAATTGTGAAAGGCCTAATATAATGGTTGACTAATCGAATTCGAGTCTGCTATACTACTACGTCCAAAAAGTAAGACCAATTATTTTTTTTTTTTTTTCAAAAACTCTTTGTTTATTCTTTCAAATTTATTTCATTGCCTTCAAAGTAATCGCCTCCGGACACAATGCACTTATGCCAACTTTTTTTCCAATCCGCAGTGCATGCTTAAAAGTCATTGGCCTTCAAAGCGTGGGGCGATTCACGTTGAATCTCTTCAATCGACTCAAAACGGTGTTCCCGGAGTGGTCTTTTCAGTTTAGGGAATAGCCAGAAGTCGGACGGTGTGAATACGGCGGTTGTGAAACGATATGTGTTTCATTTTGAAGAAAAATCACGAAGAATCAACGCAGTGTGAGCTGGCACAAAAGTGTTTCCGGTACCAATCGAGATTTGACGCGTTTGAAGCCCAAAATGGAATGGACCGATCCTTTTGAAATTCCAACAACAGCAGCAAGGTCTCTAATTGTAAATCGACGGTTTCCAAGCACCCATTCTTTAATTTTGTGAACGTGAGCTTTGTCGGTTGAGATTGATGGTCGATCAGAGGGCTCTTCGTCTTCGGCGCGTTCTCTGCCTACTTTGAGCTGTTTATAGCACTTCTAAGCATTTCTTTGCGATATAGAAATGCTCAACGAAAGCCTTCTGCAACATTCTATACGTTTCCGCAAACAAAATTGAATGCAAGTTCATTGCTCAATAATTTAAAATATCGCCGGAATCAGTTTTAGCGTCTCACAAAGCCAAGCGTAACTCAAACAGTAATGAATATTTTGATTTCAAATTTCCAGATGTCGAGGACAGTGCCAGCAACCTAAAAAAAGAAAAAAATTTAATTCCATAAGCCTCGGAAATTTTAAATTTAAAATTGGTCTTACTTTTCGGACACGGTAGGATTTTAATATCACAATTTTAATTCAGAAACAAGATATGTCATAAATTACTATTAAAAAACATAGAATTAAAATAAATAAATAAATAAACGATAAGATATTTAAAAAATGTAACTTATGAAATTTGTAATCATTAGATTTGTTATGTAAATCGCTATATAAAAACACATAAAAATAGCATAAAAATTAATATTCTTTTTAAAATAAAGACATTAATTATATTTTACTTTAAAAATAAAATATTCATCTAAATTAGGAAGTCAATTGAGTCATTTTCAAACGACAAAAATAACAGGCATAAGTATCTAATTCTTTTTGTTATAGTAAAATAAAAAATAAAAATAATTTAGAATGAAAAAACCCTGTATGAAAAATATTTGAAACGATCAAAAAGGACATTAGGAAAAAATCACATTTAAAAACTTCAAGAACTTATTATTTTAATTTTGATATTTTCTAAATCAAAAACAATTCATAATTCCATTTACTCAGATGTTTACAAATTATTTATTAATAAAAAGAAAATCAAAGTATAAAAAAAATATTTTTAATACGAATAATGAATCATAAAAGGAGATTAAATCAGAAACAAAAAAATTCAGAAACAAAATGTGTCATAAAATATTACTAAAAACATAGATTATTTAATTCTATGTCCTGTGTTATTCTATTTATTTTAAAAATAGAATAACATAGGGCCTAGAATTAAATAATAGAATAATATAGAACAATTAATAGAATTAAAATAAGAATTCCATTCGTGGGGGTTTTTTTTAAACGATTTTTGAACTAAGCAGTTTGAAACCGCATTTTGACAAAAAAAAATAAAAAATAATAATAATAAAATTTTTATTTCATTCGATATAATAATTTATTCATTACAGTTTTCTCATATCGTTCAAGTCTTCTTTATTACCCATTCCGTTATTTTCCTCCCGTACGCGCATGCGTATCTGATACATTGCATTCCACTGTGCATAACCACTGAACTGAGAATATCCATTGCGCATGCGTTTTTATAGCGGAGCTATAGTGAGCCATCCTGTGTATAAAACAAAGATGGCGGCAAAACGATAAGTATGATGACTAATTATGAAACGCAGAATTCTAAATTAAAGCCTATAAAATTATTTTAAATGCAAATATATATATATAAACTAGCAGACCCTACCACGCGTTGCTGCAGAAGCTGCTTCCTTCCCCTTCAACCATGAGTCCATATGGGTTCGTGGGCTTGGTCTAGATTGGATATCTACCAGGTGAGATAAGTAACAACAAGTGACAGTAAGTAACACTATTATTCTTACATATGATAGATAATATAATAATATTGATACTAAACGCACATTGTATATATAACACTAAAAATGAAAAATATAAACGAAATAAAAAAAATGAAATCATTAAAAAAATATTGGTACTTACGTATTAACGATACTTTGGCGACAGTTGCGCCAATAAAGAGCACACGCGCCAACCGCAGCTACAGATTTGGCGTTTTTTAAGTGGCGTCAATCTACACTTAAAATTTTTGTTCCAAATAATAAAATATACAAAACACTTCATTTAAAATCAAAATGCTTTCAAAATAATCCACGCATGTAAATGTTCCAATCTATAACAGTTTTATCCGATAAATCAAGTTGCTTTTCACAAAATTTAATCGACGTCAACTCCTCGCACCAGCACTATATGAATCTCAAAGCTGTACACAAAATGGAATTCAGCTTCCCTCAAACCAGTTGTCTTTTCTAAGTCCCACACGATAAGCACACTGACTGAAATTGCATTTCCAAAACTTACGTTCACCAAAATAAAGTTTCATGTCATGGGAATTGGGACATTTTCGTTGTTTTGGTAAAATATTTCGCTCCTTAAAAATAAAATTGCATCTTGTTCTGTTTCTGGCAAATCCCAAATACGCATTTTCGTAGCACTACAAAATGGCGTCAAAACTCAGCAAATCTGCAGCTGCTAGATTGGCGCCACTTAAAACCGCCAAGTCTGTCGCCAAGGTATCGTTAATACATAAGTACCAAAATATTTATTTCGCTAGGTGCGATATGTGTTTCTTTACTCTTTCGCTTAGCTTTTGCAAATCATTTTTTTTGCATTTGGGTATTTGCATTTGGGTATTTGCACATCTTAATGGTGAGCTTTCGTTATGTTGGAGTATGTCTTGTATTGGGTCAATTTTATTTCAGGAAAAACCGACTCGCAGGTACGAAACCGCTAGCAAAGTTGTTATACTCACGAGGAAACGAGAATACTCAATACGAAACAAACGAGAAACAAATATCGCATTCGTAAAATAAATATTTTGGAATGACTTCCTTTTTTTTGTTTCAGTCATATTTATATATTTTTTGTATTTCATTTTGAGTGTTGTGTGTTTCTTTACAATGTGCGTTTAGTGTCATTATTATTATAATATATATGTCTGCATGTAAGAATAAGTAAACACAATTACAATAACTCATTATGTCTCAATTTTTTACTTCAAAGAAATGTATGTAGTGGGTCTAAATCTAATAGGGGGATATATCATTTGATGAAATGATGGTGCCATGTTTCATCCACTGTCACATATCGAAACAAAAAATCGGGTTTATTACGATTGAACAGCGCCAAACACTGCTGAGAGTCATCAATTCGTTGTGGTTTTGGGTCGATTGTGAGCTCTGCGCGGCACCCACTTCGAACAGAGCTTTCGCATATCCAAATATTCATTCACGATACTTTTTTGATGCTGGCCTCTTTGGGGCGTCCACTGCGTGCATCGTCCTCGGTGCTCATTTTGCCTCATTTAAATTTAGCAAACCATTTTTAACAAAAGCAACATTTTTAGCAAAATTTTTTTGATTTTCCTGGTGCAAAGTTCGAATAATGATTATCAAGCCAAGCCTTGGCTTCAATAGTATTTTTTTCGCCAAAAAGCAATGCTTTATTAACACACGAAATTCCTTTTTATCCATTTTTTTCAAACTAACAAAAGTTGCTTCACTAAAAATACTATAACTCGTATACTAATAGTGCAACAGCTGTCAAATTTATACACAAGTCTTTTGAAGGTTAGGGCTAACTAAAAATCATATGGATTTAATACTAGTAGCGCCATCTATGTGTCAGCCCAACTGGTATAAGAAAAAAATTTAGATTTATTTTTTTTTTTTTTAATTATATTACCAGTTGCAATTGTTGAAATTAAAAACGAGTTTTATATATATATTTTTGTATGTTTTAAACATCTTTTTTTTTATTTATTTAACCGATTCAAACTTATTTGTAATAGTAATTTTTAAGTTGATAAAAGTTTTTATTTATTTTCATTAATTAATTATTTATTTACTTTATGAATAATAAATATCTTCTTTTTATTAAAATAAATTTCATCTAAATCTCACTTATGGTCGCTGATGTTTCTTTGTAGACATTTAAAACTGAAAAAAAAAAATTACAATGTTGTTCACCAAAATTCTTACGAGGTCAGAATTTTTTAAAAAAGATTTTCCTTATGCATGTAACATGAATAAAAAAGGTAAATGCGAAATATAAATTCTTTAACATTTTCTTTCATATTTAAAAATTAATTTTGGGAGTCATATTTAAGACTTCATCGGAAAAAAAATAGATAAAAAAATTGTTTACTAACGTCAAATTATGTTATATTAATTGAAATACAAATCTTTAGTATTTCTTACATATTATTAGAAACCTATTGTCTACATAATGATATTTTAATTTCAGTATTCAACTAATGAATATTACCCTTTTTTTTTTTTTATAAATGTTTAAAATATAAAAATAATGTAATAAAATAATAATAATTTTAAAATAATGTAAAATACTATAAATTATTTGTGATTATTTTTTTCGTTGTAAAATTTTTCTCACTTTTATTTAAAAAGATATTCATCTTTTTTTTATCGGCGCAACAGCCCCAAAATGGGTTACTGGCAGATTTCTAGACAGGAAATGTTACCTTTTACTGTCAGTCCTACGCACAACGCTCATTATTGCAGTTTAAAATGGATTCCTAACCATTACAAACATCCATGGCACAACCAGGAGTCGAACCTAAAACCTGTGGATCGAGCGCTAGTCACTCGGCTATCCGGCGCCTCATATTCATCGTGCAGCTTTGAAAATTATCAATGTTCTTTTAACAATACAAAATTAATAAAATATTTTAGTTCAGGATATTTTTTTTATCTAATTTTCGAAATATCACATCTTTAGAGAAATTTATTTACTTTAAAGGATTTTTGTTATATAGAAAATAGCCTTTTAAAAATTTACTATTGCATAATTAAACATTTAACGAGTGTAAATTTAACGGTTAAAATTAACCGTTAATGTACTACTGTGCCCAAAAAGTAAGACCAGTTTTTTATTCTTTTTCCAAAACTCTTTATTTATTCTTCCAAATTTATTTCATCGCCTTCAAAGTAATCCTCTCCGGACACAATGCACTTATGCCAACGTTTTTCCAATCCTCAATGCATGCTAAAAAGTCATCAACAGGGATGGTCTTCAAAGCTCGCGCCGGTTCACGTTGAATCTCTTCACTCGAATCAAAACGGTGTCCCCGAGGTGGTCTTTTGAGTTTATGGAATAGCCAGAAGTCGCACGGTGCTAAATCAGGTGAATACGGTGGTTGTGGAACGATATGGGTTTCATTTTTTGGCGAAAAGTCACGAAGACTCAATGCAGTGTGAGCTGGAGCATTATCGTGATGCAAAACCAAGAGTTGTCTTTCCATAAATGTGGCCCCTTTTTGCGAATAGCTTCACTCAAACAACGCATAACACTCAAATAATATTCCTTGTTGACAGTTTGGCCCAGCGGAAGGAATTCATAATGCACCACACCGTGGTAATCGAATGATTTTTGAGCGACTTTGGCCGGCTCTTTTTCGGTCTTGCATCACCTTTGTCACGATATTCGCTCGATTGATAGGTTGTTTCCAGGTCGTAAGCATAAATTCAAGTCTCATCTCCAGTTATGATGCATTTCAACTTGCCCTGATAGTCAGAAAGCATTGTTTCACAAACTGCAACGCGATGATGTTTTTCCAAAAAATTCAGTGTCTTCGGTACCAATCGAGATTGACACGTTTGAGGCCCAAAATATCTTTTAAAATAGAATTGATCGATCCTTTTGAAATTCTAACCATCAGCTAATTATAAATCGGCGATTTGCAAGCACCAAATCTATAATTTTTAGGACGCGACCTTCATCGCTTGATGTTGATTTTCGGCCAGTCTTCCAGACTTCGTCTTTTTTTTTTTTTGCAATGAAATTTTTAATTACAATGAATATGTTTAATATTTAAATAAAATAAAACATTTATTTATGATTATAAAAAGAATATATAAAAATCTATTTAAAAAAAATTGGTAAAACAAATATAGTTTTAAATATATATATTTTTTTATCATATTTAAATATCAATTACTTTTTATTAAATTCTTTTCTCAAAAGAAGGCAGTCATAAGTTAATGCATAAAAATTCGATCCGTTGATCCGACTATAAAATATAATCTCTGTTAAAAAATTTTCTAAACATTAAAATTTTATTACAAAACATTTCTTTAAAAGAAATTTTTGTAATACTATTTCTTAATATACAGGATTCTTCAAAATGAAGGAGCAGATTTTAAATTTTTATTTACAATGAACAGAGCAATAGATGGCGCCACATATTAACCATCGATGGATAGAGGGAAGTTCAAAGTTATTTCATACATTCAACGTGAACACCATGTACGACAAATGTAGAATTGATACATCTGCTCCTTCACCTTGAATAACCTTGTATAATAGGTTAATAAAGAAGAGCTCTGTTTATGCTGTGTAAGACCGTTCAGATGAGATATGCCAGTTGATTAAGACCGGAAATATTCCAAATTTTAAAAAGTTTCAAAATAAAATTTAAAAAAAACTAACTACAGGGATATTCAAAATGAAGATGATGTACCCATTCTATGTTTGTCACATAAAAAAATGGTGTTCAAGTTGAATGCATGTAATAACTTTGGATTTTCCTATATCCATTGATGGTTAATATGTGGCGCCATCTATTGGCATTTTCATTGTAAATAGAATTTTAAATTCTGCTCCTTCATCTTGAAGAACTCTGTATTAAACAAAACAAAACCAAAAAAAAATTCATCAATTGCTCGATTTCAGTTAACATTCTTTACTTTGACAAGTTCCTTTAATAGAAAAGATTTAATAAAAGCGATGAATTAAATTTAAAAAAATATATGTATTATATGATATCATGGCAACCTTTCATATCTTCAAGTGTTTAGAGCAATCCCATTTGTAAAATATTCACTGTAATATGTATCTATAATTCCATCATGCAAATTCAATTAAAAATAATAAATTAAAAAATAAATAAATAACTGCACTACGATAAAAAAAAATTCATTAAGAATGCTTTAATATGTTAAACTTATGGGAAGTTCAAAAAATAACAAAGCCGCGAATGTGAGACTTGAATTTAACTGAAGTTAAATTTAGCGCAACTCTGGGTGATACGCTAAATAACTTTTCTCTATCAAAGAGTTGAATTTTTTAACAGGCATTACAATTATCTGTTAATATTGAAAAATTCTATTCGAAACAACCGGCGTTAAAATTAAATACCTGTTTAAATCAATTGCTAAATTATATAACCTTCTCTAACTGAAAAGTATATACCGCCCTCAAAACGCTTCTGCCCATCCCCTCTGCATGTAGAATATGAATCTTTCCGACGCATACTACCAGTCGATGAGTATTGTAAGCTTGTAGTGACACCTATTGATGGAAAATGGAGTACAAATTGAACAACTTCTACTTTCACTGTTAAAAAGGGAATTTTCCCGCTAGAATAAAAAACAGAACGTAGTTGGAGTTAGAAATAGAATAAAGATGTTGTAATTGTGAAAATTGATTATCGTCTTTTTCTTTAGTTTCAGAAGATGTTTTTCTTTTTCTTTAGTTTCTGAAGATATTTTTCTTTTTCTTTAATTTCTGAAGATATCTTCACTGCTGCTTCAATATTCGATGCATTATTTTCATTCTTTTTAGCCAATTTAGCAGCTCTTTGGACTTCTTGTTTGGCACGCCTAGTATTTTTAGAAAGAGTCACACTAATTTCAGGATGATTCACTAACTCATGTGATCCTCATTACATTTAATGTAGTTATTATGATTATCAGCTTCACTGGAATTTGTTTCCTGCACAGCTTCTGTGGATATTTGTTTGGATTTCTTCTTCTTTTTCTTCTTCTTCTTGGATGATTCTTTTACAATTCCATTAGCATCAGCACTTTGTGTTAAGGTTACTTCAACATCTTTAAAAACAGTTGTCATACCTACCTTTTGAGGTAAAATTTCATTAATACTAAATGTACCATTTTCAAATGTGTATTTGTATAGATATATTAATTCTTCTATCATTTTTAGAGTAACGTAACTTTGTTACTGGTAGAGGAGTGATATAGCGACACCTATTGATGGAAAATGGAGTACAAATTGACCAACTTCTACTTTCACCGTTAAAAGGGAATTTTCCCGCTAGAATAAAAACAGAACGTAGTTGGCGTTAGAAATGAAATGAAGATGTTGTAATTGTGAAAATTGATTATCGTCTTTTTTTGCCGTCTGGATTTTAATAACACTACGCAACCTTTACAAAGCCGCCACAAGCTAAACGCAAAAACACTTCCAGATCAATACCCAAATACCTCATTTGCAAGATCTTTCTTCTGCCTCACATGACAAAAGTGGGGCCTGACTGGCCGAGTGGCTAGCGCTTGGTACCAGGTTTCGGGTTCGAGTCCGGGCGGTGCCATGGATGTTTGCAGTGGTTCGGAATCCACTTCAAAACCGTAGGTCCCGGTCTAATAGGATCGTAGAGAGTTGCGGGGGCATTGTTACACCGCTTCCGTAGCTTATCTTCAAGTTACACGCACCCCCTGGGTAATGCAAAGTGAGTGCAGCACTTGCCTTAAGGCATCCAAGACGTCCATGTCTGTGTTTGCCAGTTGCTTTAGAAAGAAGAAGAAGAAGAAAAAAAAAAAACATGGCAACAGTAATTTTTTTTTTTTTTTTTTTTTTTCTAAATTGACATCTTTTGGCTTTTCTTACCCAATTACAGATCACGAGAACGATAAAGAAAAGACAAAATTTCCATTTCTATGTTTTGGACTTAGCAATGTAATTCAATCATTCCAACTTCAATTTTGAAGCATGTGAAGTGGTGATGAATATGTGAAGGTGTGATGAAGGCAAAAGCTTTACTACTTCTTTCTTCTGTATGGCAACAGGTAGTGCGAGCCAATCAAAAAAAAGTTTGTAAACAAAAAATGATGCTTTGAAAGTTAGAAATGTACAGTGTAGGTTTTGTTTATGTGAAGAAGTTTTTATTATTATTATTATTATAAAAATGTTCGTTTTCATTCATCTGGAGAACTTATACTTCATTTGAATGACTTGACCATTCAATTTTTATTTAGCTGCTGTTAACTTCAATACATACTGACTGGATATTAAGCAAGTATTTTTTCAATAAAAGTTATTTTTACTTCTATTTGTGTGTTTAGTTTCTAATTTCTATTACAAATTTAATGATTAATATTAAAAAATGTACTGTGTTTTAAGAATATATGTTAATCAATGAGAATAAATATACATATTTCAATTAAGTTTATGTTAACTTTTTCAAAGTAATGATTTTATAACAATGATGTATCAAACTCGAAATGAGTTTTCTGTATAATAGAAAATATATTTTTAGCTTATTTTTAAAATTTTTTAACTTTTTTTTTTATGTTATTTATGAAATAAATTTTATGAAAATTTATTCTTGTAAATAAGATTTTACATATTCAAAAATATTTTTTTTTTTAGCTTTCATTTTGTGTCTTTGAAATTTTTTTCCCAAGTTCTATCTAAATTTTATTAATATAGAAGTTATTAAGACTGTTTTTTATTCTTGTTTTAAAAACTAGTAGCTCAATTCTGAAAAATAAAGAAAAAACTTTAATTTAATTAGAAAATTTTGTAATTAATACTTTTTAAAATATAAAATGCATAACTGCCCTTAAATATTTTTTCATTAACCAAATAAATAAAATCCTTAATTATAAAATCGTGTTCACCACTGATTTTTGTATATATATTTGAATAAGATCATAAATCTGTTTTATAGTTTTTGCATTAAGATCATAAATTTGATTATAATTTTTGTGATTTAAATTTCTTATCCAATGTATTTTTGAAAATTATCTCATAGCATTCATTTTTGTGATTGCATTTCTGAAAATAATGAAAATCATATATTTCATGTTCACATTTGAATGTTTAGTTTTCTCAATTTTATTTCATATAAAATTGAGGATAATTATATGAAAAGATAAATTATTTTTCATATAATTATCCTTCAAGATTTTATTATTGTCAATACTGGAATTATTTTATTCAGGATAAATTGTGTATAACTTTCGATTTGTTTTTCAATGTCTTTTATACCGATTTAATTTTTTTTTATATAGCGATAGCAAATTTATTATAGTATATATTAAAGCAATATTTTTATAATTCTTTCAATTTTTTTTTTATTGTAATTATTATCTCTGAACAAATTAAGAGCCACTCTTTTATGTGATTTTGGGCACAATGACACTTCATTCTCGTAATGTTAGAAATCAATTAAAGGCAGAGTATAATTACATGAGCTTAAAGGTAAATTATATTCCTTTTGCAAAATTTGATGACTTTTATTTTAAATAAATATTAATGAGATATTTAAATAATAACTGGGTTGTTTTTTTTTTTTTTTTTAGAATAATAAAAAAAAAAATGTGATTTTTATTATTCTTTCAAGTTTTATTATTAGCTTTTTAAACCCTTAAAATAATATACCTGCAAATTTTGCTGTTTCAAACATAAATATGCTCTAATCATGCTCAAAATTATATTTTTCCAATTAAATTAACATTGCTTTTATGTTATTCAACATTATCATTTTTCTTGGAACATTTTCTTTAATTCTGTCTTATTTGTTGTTGAAGTCAAATTTAGGGCTTAAATTGTATTTCCCTATATCATTAACAGAACTGTTATAGCTATTTCCACTGAAACAGTTAAGTCTGTCTCATAATTTGAAAATTTTGTGTATTTTTATTATCCCTAGCTTTAAATAATGTTATTCTGCACTAAAAATTAAATGAGCCAAAAACTAGCTATAATGTTAATATGAATCAGATAAATAAAAATTATTTAGGAGATAGCGGATTTTTATTGAATGATGTTATTTTGTTTTTAACAAACAAGACTGCATATTATGGTACAATATATGTATATAATTATATATATATATATATATATATGAAGAGGTTATAAATTTGTATAAAGATTTACAAAATTATTATACTGTGTAGTTTTGAAGTTGTTCAAAATTATCAGAAAATCTTTTATTCCTATTAGCTGTCAAAACTATTAATAAGTTTTAGGACAAAATTCAAATAGAAGTAATAAAAAAGAGTTAAGAGTTGCAATTTTAAAATTATCTACTTAAATTAGTTTCTAATGGTAATCAGAAACTGTATTAGACCTGAGATGATGAGTTTTTAACATTATTGGAAAACATTTTTACTGAGGTAAATACATTTTATGTTCTTCAGTTATGATAAATAAAGAAAATTTTTGAATTGATTGTTGATGAGAAGACTTGTATTCCAGTATTGACAATCTGTTAACTAATACAATTCTTTTCAGACAATTTTTATTTCTGTGCTCATTAATTTTCTATTAACTTGAATGTGTTGTTTATATGAACTATTTTGTATAAAAATTATACAAAAATTGAGCAGCAAACATGATATTAACAAATCTCATGTGTGTGGAATTGGTGTATCTATAAATAAATCCAGCCTAATTTTAATTTTCTCTTGTAGAGATTATTATCAGTTATGAAGGAAATTTGAAGATGCATCAATGTCCCTTATGTGAATACTGCTCAACCCATCTTAGACATATGAAAAAATCATAGTTTTACTCATAACGGAGAGCTTCATGCTAAGTTATCCTTTTCAGTGTGGCTAAAATTACTTTTGGTGGATGGTAAAATACAAAACAAATCAAATTTCTCAAGTACTTCCTGAAATTAGTGCCTGTCTTGGTATGTAAAGGTAATATAGATTTTTAACAGAAATAAATATAGTTCATTTCAGACAACTGGTTTCTTTTATTTTACTTTATTTTTATGTTCATTATTTTTCTGTTTCGAATTTCTTATCTTCACTTTATATTGATTTTATCTTTTGTTTCTAAAGTTGTGTGGTAAAAATGTTCAATATAATAGCTTTATTGAATTTAATTTACTTCTTATTGCGTTTAATATTCATAAGTAAATCCTTCGTAATTTATTTTTGTAGTTTTAATGGCAATTTGAAGTCTCATCAGTGTCCTTTTTGAAGATACAATTTTTGTGTTGTGAAAGATGTTAGCATATAAAGTATGCCTATAAAAATATACGGAGAAAAATAATCAAAATATTACAATCTACTGGATTGTAGTATAACTTGTTAAAAAGTGGGGAGAGGAGAAAGAGAATTTCAAACCTTTCTAGGAAAATTTTATGTTTATAAGCTATATCAACTTTTAATAATTTTTAAGGTAAAAATCTCAAGATGAAATATGTACAAAATAAAATTTCTCAAATACTTGCTGAAATTAGTACCTTATGCGATAAGATTAAGACATGAGATGGAAAAATATTGACTCTATATTAAAATTTTTATTCGTAGTAAATGTATTTTGTGTTCCTAAATTATAATGAAAGTGGTAAAGATGTTAAATTGATATGGATAATACTTTTTATCCTAATAATGACAATATGATAACTAATACAGTTTATTTTGGGAAACTAATTTTTATTGTGCACTTTTTAAAATTTCTGTATTCGTTATTTTTTTATTATTTCTAATCCATGATCGAATGATTTTAATCTTTGTATCTAATTTTTATTTTCTTTTTGTAGTTTGTGGTTGCAGTTTTGAAAGCATTTTGTAGAAATTGCAGTGTCCTTTTTGTGAAACCAGTCAACCTATCTTTTGTGGTGTAAAAAAAAGCATGTTTACATACATACTGGAAAACGGCCATATGAATGTCTGCTTCAATGACAAAGCATTTACTTAGAACAATAAAATGAATCATCATCTGATGACTCACATCAGAGAGTGCTTTTCTCAATTATCTCTGTGTGAGAAAAAATTTTCTGATAAATATGCTTTGATTGATGACATGAGGATGCATAGTGGACAAACATCCCTCTAATGTTGTATTTGTCCCAAAACGTTTTTATGGAATTCTCATTTCAAACTTGCATTAAAAAAATCACGAAAAAAGGATCACCAAGTTTTGTCTTAGAAAAAGTTGACTAAAAGAAGGGGATAGCAAATTGTGCTCTATGAAAATTAGTTTTTAGAATTATTATCCAATGCATTTAATTGCCTTATTTTACTAAAGATTATTATTATTATTTTGGAATATTTACAAAATCAAAACAGAAAATACTTGTTAGTTTTTAAATAACTTAATATTATTATGTGTTGAATCTTTATATTTTTATTTAATTTTCAATTAATTATATGAATTGTAGCTCATTATGGTATTAAGGTAGAAATAATAGAATAGACAATGCATAACAATTTTGCAAACCCTTGAATGAGTTTATTTCATTTGTATCCAGTATTAAGTATTGAATGGAGAAAAATTGCAAATAGAAATAAAATATCATAGGAATCCACTAATTCAGCTGAAATTTTACTTTTGCAATTGGCAACCATAGAATGGCATGGTTCATTTTATATATCTGTTTTTATTTTTAAAATTTATTTAATTTATTAGCCCATTTTTTAAACTAATTTCAGTTCCATGTTATTTATATTGTGTCTTGTTCTTTAAAATTTATAATAAATTTCTGAAAAAGCAAATTTCGAAAAAAAAAAAAGGAAGTATATCCATTGCATTTCTTCATTTGTGAAACTTCAACCTACCTATAAATATATTCATTGTAATTGCCATTATTTTTTTCATACAGATGATAGTAGTTTATATGATAGCACTTTGATAATATTTTGATGAGACTTTATTTTCTGCAATATTTATTTTTTTTATGTTGCATGTATATAAGAGCTGCAAAATCTTTCTGTGCTAAACAAACATAGGTTTGAAGTTTTGAAAAGTGTTGAATCTTCTTTTGCATATTTTATGAATCTGTTCACTTGTAATGCTATTGATAATGCGTTTCTAAAATAATAATTATTGAAAAGCAGATAGATAGAGATATTAGCATTGCAACGACATCATGAATGAACTTCTGTAATTAAATTTTGGAAATTGTGTGACTTTCAAAATTTCCCATTCTCTCCGCCCATCAGCACTTCACATAAATGTTGAGAACAGCTTTAACAAATTATGCAAAAAGAATCTTGGAGTTTGTCAAAAAATCTTCAATAAATATTATATTTTTATGTATACATTTCAATCTGTGGTATTTTTAATAATAAAACAATGTAATAATTATTTTTGTATTTTCTTCTACTTAATTATATTTTTTATGAATACATGGTTTACATCGAACTTAAGACTTGTGCATATGCTATGTTATTAATTAAATTTGGACATGTACACTTGGCAATGGTGTAAATCTTTATAATATAAGAAAAAAATTGGCATGCAGTTCTCATTGACTTCATGCATGCCTAGCCTTAATAAAAAATAAAAAAATTTGCATCATTACCCTTGTTTTCTCTTTCTTTTTTATATCATAAAATTCATGCCAATGGGCAATGATGGAAAAACACTACTTTCATGGACGACTCTCAAAATTGCAAATCAATTTTTGTATCTTGTATTCCTTTTATATGTGCCACAAATAGCCTACCAACAGGCTGTGATGGTAATACACAGCTAATGTAAAAAGGACACATTCTCCTTTGAGATGACATTCGTGAGTAACATATCTTAATTTTGTGATTTGGTTCATTGTTTGCCTCGGAAATTGCACTATGAAACTGAAAACTGAAGAGGTAAATATGGCTTCTTTAAAATCTAAATCTTTTGGTTGGAATGGAAAAAATGGTGCTGTGACACTCATCATGATTGAGTTTTATGAAAACAAAGTCTTGTATTTTAAATTTGGGAGAGTTATTCCACAATATCTTTCAGAAAATTTATCTCGAAAAATGTATACTTCAATCAATTTATTTTTTAATGAGATATTTGATGAAATTCATTCCTAATGTTGCACTTTTCTGACATGAGATTGTGTTTATTCTTTTAATGTCTCAAATTTCTTAATATATTTAAAGATGTATTGTTTTAATTCTTTATACGTAAAGTTGTGTATATTAATCATGTTGAATATGAATATTTATTGAATTTATTAAATTATACATCTTATTGTGCTTAAAACTCTTATGTGCATAAATAAATCAGACTTATTATTTTCTTTTGCAGAGGTTGTTGGTACATTTAAAGGCCATCTGAAAGATACATCAATGTCCCTATTGTGACTATTGCTCATACAAACCTAGTCATGTGAAAAGCCATATTATAATCCACACAGGAGAGCGACCCTACCAGTGTCCTTTTAAGTGTGGCAAAACATTTTAATCGTGAAGGAAATCTGAAGCGTCATCTGAGGACTCATACTGGAGAGCGCCCTTTTCAATGCTTATTGTGTGAAAAAAAAGATTTTCTCATAAATGCAATTTGGTTAAACACATGAATTCTCATACTGGAGAATGTCACTAAACATGCTATTAGTGTCACTTTTTTTTTCTTATATATTATAGTCTTTCTCTAAATATGTAATTAAAAAAATACGTGGAGGAGAGGAATCAAGAAGAATATTATATATCAAAGGATCAAACCTTGTTTTGGAACTAAAAATTGAAATACATCTTGCTAAAAAAAAAAAAATTGCTTCAAACTTTCTGGAGAAGTCTTTTCTCCTATCAGCTATACAAATAGAAATTATTTTTAGGACTATGGGAGGGACACAATTCAAATACAAATAAAATATTTAATAAAACAAATTTATCAAATATTTGCTGAAATTAGTTCTTGACATGGGACCTCATGGCCGAGTGACTAGCTCTCTGTACCACAGGTTTAGGGTTCGAGTCCCGGTAGGGCCATGGATGTTTGTTGTCGTTGGAATCCACTTAACCGTAGGTCCTTGTCTGAGTTTTCGGTGTAAGGCTGACAACCTTTCCCTGTAAAAAGAAAACGACATTTCGTGCTTCGGAATCTGCCAGCAGGCAGAAGGCCTCGGCTCACCATGGTTTTGTCATGTCATTGAAGAAGTTCTTGACATGGCAAGTTTCTGAATTAAAATGAAGAATAATTTGCATTGTATTAAAATTTTATTGCCAGAAAATGTTTTCTGTATTCATAAAGGAAAATGTTAAAGATTTTAAATTTTTTTGTAAAGGAATTAATATTAAAATTATGAAAATATTATTTCCATTATACACAATCTGAAAGTTAATACTGTTAATTACAGACAACTTATCTTTTTCCTATTATGATTTATCAAGTTTCTTGATAAATCTCCGATTTATTGGTTATAATATATTGTATCTAAAGTTGTGTAATAAAATATTGAATTTGATAAATTATTTACATTGAATTGTTTGCATATTTTTTAGTTTTGTTTTTGTAAATAGGGTAACACACTCTTGGAAGAAGGAATGTGGAGTTATTGTTGTAAAAGCATGGTAGTTATGTCTAATTGTTGATGTAAATAATTACCATAATTAAAAACCAATAGAACCATTTCATCAAATTTTATTTATATTTTGTAATCTTTACAAAATAAATCTTCAATAAATATAATGATTGCTGATAATTTTATACTTCTGTGGATCCCACCTGGTTTCAGATTAACTGATTAAAAGTATTAAAAAAAAAAAAATTATTTCTTAGAATATTTTAAGGATTTTTTTTTTCAGGGAAAATATTTGAACATGACTCTGATGTAGCAATAGTTTTCTATGAGATTGCAACATTTATATTCTTCAAAGATAATTTATTGTTCTCAAGTTGTCTCGGACATCGTGCAAGATGTCTCAGTAATTCATTGTTTTTAATCCTTTATATTAAAAAAAAGTAAAAACATTGATTATAGAAACGTCAACTATGAATGTTATTGATTTTTTGTAAATTCTTTATATTTTCCTTATAACACCATAATTTTATAAAAATCTAATTTTTGTTTTGCAGATGTTGGTAGAAATTACGAAAAGTAACTTGAAGATACATCAGTGTCCCTTTTGTGAATATCGCACATATCGTCTTGGTCATGTGAAACAACATCTTTAACTCACACTGGTGAAAGACCTTTTAAGTGTCCATTCCAGTGTGGCAAGGCATTTAATCAGGAAGGAAATCTTAAGGTTCATCTGAGAACTCATACAGGAGAGCGACCTTTCCAATGTTCTATTTGTGGCAAATCGTTTTCTCAGAATATTCACTTGCAAAAGCACATTGAAATTCATAAAGAAAAGGATCAAACAGTTTCATTTTAAAAAGACATTGGTTTTATCCATGAAGATAACAAAATTCATGCTAACTTGACTTGAAATTAAATTTTTAGATTGTAATGTTGTGTATGTACCATGTAAATGTTGTATGCTTATTTTTTGGTTATGATGAAAAGTTTTACTTTTAAAATTCTTTGATTTTTAAATAATTTTTCTTATAAGAGAGAATGGTGTTATTTTACTTTTTATAGAAGTAGAGTAACATCTGCGCAGTTTATGGAAATTTTTACTTTTTGGGAAAAAAAAATTGAGCTTTTTTAAATTTGTTTGCTTTGGTTCATTATTAATCTAGCACAACTTCTTTTCATGTTTTATACTTTCTGAGAGATTTTTTTCTTTTTTAGATATAAAATCCTACCTACTTTTAAATATGTGAGCAGCAATAAAATAAACATCCTTAATAATAAAACCATTGTTACATACCAATTGATATATTTCAATAACTAATTTGAATCTGTTTTATACTTTTTACAATAAATACTCTTTTTTGATCTAAATTTCTTATACATTGTGTTTGTGATAAGTTTATCTACCTATTTATTAAGACTGCATTTTTTAAAATAATATATTTTATGTTCTCATTGAGATGTTAAACTTGTTGCATTTTAATTTTCTGAGTTTTTTATATAGATTGAAATACATGAAATTGTTAAAATAGACTTATTGTAGTTTTATTTTGTGTTATTTTCTTTTTCCCCATTAAAATGCAGAAATTCGTTCATCGTATATTTTTCAATTAGTAATGTAGAAATATCTATATGTTATAGCAATATTTTTTTATTGCATTTACCGTTATAAGTAATGCTGAATAGACATATTTTGATGTACTCCTTTATATGATTCTTGTGGTAAAGTCACAATATTGTTAGAAATCTTATACAGGTAGAATATAATCACATGAGGGTAATTATATGCTCATAATCTTTCTGAAAATATGCACCATTGAACAACATTTATTTTAAAATAAAATTAGTAATCAAAGTATTTAAATCTTTGAGGATTTTCTTTTCAGAACGATTGAAAAAAATGCATTTGCATTTCTTAATTTAAATGTTATTAGTTTTTTAAACCCTCAAAATAATATATTTGTGAGGGAAGTAATTTATTCCATAAAAATGCTCTAAATATACTGAAAGTTGCATTTTTCCCAATTAAATTGATGCACAGAAAATTGCAAAAATCCTTGATATTTCACTTTTACATTATTACTATTCATTGAGCATTTTTTCAAATCTCACTCATTAAAAAAAAAGACATAATTAGTTCTTAGTGTTTAAATGTAAATTTTCTTCGAAGGTCATTAGAAAAAATTAACAGAAATAGTTATAGCTATTTCCATTTGCCATAACATGCAACTTTGGCATATAATTTTAAAAGTTCTAATTATTATTTATTTATATTTAGCTCTTTAATTAGAGCTTTACTCTAATTTGCTGATATTCACATAATGCTATTCAAAATAATGATGTTAATTAAATGAGCCAAAGTAATAAAAATGTGTTGTAATAATAATTAAATTTCGTTAACTAAATAATGTTGAGAAATAGATTAATTTGTGCACCTTATTCTTTTTTATATTAACAAAACAAAAAATGCCTTCCTAATAAGTAGTGTATATAAATGTGAAAAGTTTTTGTATTATTGATTATAATCATTACAGCATCTCTTAATTCCATTATAAATTGCATTATGATTGTGATATTAATGTTCTGTGCAATTTTGTATTTTATGTTAGCAAACCATTTTTTGACAGTCAAAATATTAATTTAATGATATTAAAAGTGGTTTCGTGAACATGTTTTTATATTTTAATATTTATAAAATGAGTTCTATAAATTATTTGGTTTTAATAATTTCTTTTTTACTCTTCATATTTAAATTCATGAAATTTATATTATGTTTTAGAAGACACAACATCATTGTAGAATTAAATATAATAAATTGTAATATAACTTGCTAAAATGACAAGAAAAGTTTCAAACTCATAAAAGGCATTTTATTAATATGGGCTACATAACTTTTAATAATTTTATTGGACGAAAATTAAAATAGAAATAGAACAAAAAAATTTCACTTTTCAAATTTCACAAGTACTTGCTGAAATCAATTGATGACATTGCAGTTTGATAATATATAATGGTATAATTGACATCACAGTAAAATTTTTGTTCTCAAGAAATGTATTTTATATTTCTAAGTTTTAAGGAAAATGATAAATATTTTAAATGGATGTGGATGAAAGAACTTTTGTTCCAGTATTGGCTGCATGAGATCTAATACAGTTCAATTCAGATAACTAATTTTTTATCCGTTTTTTTTTTTTTTTTTTTTTTTTTTTAATTCTGTATTTATTTGTTTCTGTTGTCTGAAATTTCTTGCTATATCTCCATGATTTACTGTTTTAAATTTTTTATGTCAAAAGTTGTGTCATAAAAATAGTTTATATGATAATTTAATGAACTCGGCATTTTTTGTTTGTTAAACTCTATTATGTATATATATATAAAATTTGGCTTAATTTTTATTTTCTTTTTGCAGTGGTTGTTAGCAAATTTGAAATTACATCAATGTCCTTTTTGCAAATACCACTCAGCACATCCTTTTTAGAGTGATCTTTTTTTATTATATAGTTTTAGATGTATGGTTTTCATATGTATATAGTTTTAGATATATATATATATAGTTTGATGTATATAAATATATAGTTTTCAATATTAGTTTATATTTTTGAAATGTTGTACTTTTTAGTTTATTAATATAGAATTATTGAGACTTTATTCTTATATTTAGTTTTTTTCTGAGACTTTTATTCTTTATAGTTTTAATACAAAAAAAAAAAAAAAAAATTTTTAAATATCAATTATAAAAATTGTTATTAACAGATTATATATATATATATATATGATTAATAATCATGAGTCTATTTTATATTTTTTTTTGCAACTTCTTTCTGATATCTAAATTTCTTATGCAGTATAGTTGCAAAAATTATTTTAAAGAATTCATCTTTGTTATAATTTTTTTTGCCTACCAATTTATTGAGATTGCATTTTTGAAAATAATGAAAAAATGTTAGGTATTTATGTTTACATTTAATGTGTTTGTGTTATGTTGCAATTTAAGTTTGTGGCTTTTTTTTTTTTTTTTTATTCACAAAAATTTGTTTATAGTTTTTTTGATATTTTTTCCTTCAATGCTCATAGTATGTCTTTTTTAAGAAAGCATGCATGTTTTTTTTTAATACTAATATAGTATTTTGTTTATATTAATATTTATTATATCAACATTTGCATAATTCTCTTAATTCATTCATAATTAATAACTTTAAATGAACAGATTGTGAGCTATACCTCCATACTGTTCTTGAGCTGAACAATATTTTTGCCATATTAGTGATAAAAATCAACTATAGATAGAATATAATCACATTTGCTGAAAGATGTTCATAACTTTCAATAATGTGAGTTTGACGTTGTTTTCTGTATGTATTTGCTTGTTCAAGTAGTATTTTATTCCATAAAAGTGCTTTAATTATGTAAACTCAAAATTATATTTTTCTGAGTCCAATTATGTAAAAACCAAAGTTTTGTTAATCATTCAACTTGAATACTTCACATTTTGCATTTTTTTAAATCTTATTTTTTAAAGGCAAGAACATAGAGCTTAAATTTTTCCCTCCTTAGACATTAACTGAAAATTAGCATTAGCTATTTCCGTTGAAATGACATGAGAGTCTGCCTTGTAATTTACGAGTTCAATGTATTTGTATTAGCTGTAGATTCACATTTTATTAATTATATTAATATAATTTAAATATTGTTATTCTCGAAAACTAAATTGTTAGTTAAACAAACTATTTTAACATTAAAACTAGTCAACTTACAATTATTAAAAAATTAATTTTACAATTAATGTAATTGTACAATTTTTTCTTCAATGCCCATAGCATATCTTTTAAGAAAACATGCATGTTTTTTTTTAATGCTAATATAGTATTTTTTTTACAGCAAGAGCATGTACATTGTTTATATTAATGTTTATTATATCGACATTTTCATAATTCTCTTAATTCATTTATAATTAATAACTTTAAACGAACAGATTATGAGCTATGCCTCCATACTATTCTTGAGCAAAAACTAGGTTTAATGTTAAAACTAGTTTAACATTAAAACTAGACAACTTACAATTATTAAAACATTAATTGTACAATTAATATTTTATATGTAAACAGAAGAGATAGCATAATAATGTAGTTTATGTATATAAATGAAAAGTTTTTGCATATGCTGTCAATTAATTCAATTGTAAAATGATTTAAGAAATAATTGTTTTTAAATTGTGGAAGTAGTAATAATAATTAAATTTGCTAAAATTATGAAATGTTTCAAGCATATTAAAGAACCTTTTAATTTCTATCCAGCTGCACAAACTATTAATAATTTTTGACTAAGATCAGATGAAAATTTTTAAAGAATGTACCGATTATTTGGGAATGTAAGCATTCGTTTAAAGGATTGACATGAACAAATCGATTACTTGTTAGAGGTGCTGGTTTGGGCATACACAATGCTAAGCAGTGTTGAAGGAAAAAAGTTTAATCGCTATTTAAAAATATTTTTCATCTAATTTTTCTTTTGAAAAATTAAAAGAAATTTTATAGTTAAAACATCTTTGACAATAATCTTTTTCCAGTATTTTTAGCTATTTTCCCATACAATGGGTGGTCAAACTATAATAAATTATTTCTTTTCGTGACTTTATTCCGACATTAAATAATGCATAATAAGCATTTTATTAAAAGTGTTTTTCTCATTGTATTTCAAGTTATCATAAATGATTTTTAATTAATTATGGATGAAAGAACTTTTATTCTAGTTTTGACTATCCCTAGAACTGATGCATTTCATTTTTTCGTGAATTTTAATTTTTGTGTTCATAACTTTTCTTCTTTGTCTTGAATTTCTTTTCTGTATGAAATTGTACATAACGAAATTGAGCAATAAACATTGTGAATATGATGATTTATTGAATTTAATAAAGTCATTCAATTTTTTTTTATGTAATTCTAACTTAATTTTATTTTCTTTTTGCAGAGATTGTTAACAGATATGATGGCAGTTTGAAAAAGCACCAGTGTACTTTTGTGAATATCGTTCTACCTATCTGAGTGATTTGAAAAAGCATATTTTGACTCATACCGGAGAGCGCCCTTTTCAGTGTACTTTGTGTGAGAAAAGATTTTCCGTAAAGATAATTTGAATAAACACATCAGAAAACATGCTGCAAAACGTCTTTAAACGTATAACCATTAGTGCCACAACTGTTCCTCATTGTTGTTCTTCTTAAATATATATGTAAAAGACATTGAAGAAGATATTATATTCCAAAGGATAAATTCGCATTGGGGAATTAATTAATTGTAATTTAGCTTACTAGAATAATTTTATTGGGACAAAATTTAAATAGAAGAAGAATCGAATGTGTACGAAATCAAATTTTTTCAAATACTTCTGAAATTATTCTTAATGTATCAGGCTTCAAATATAAGATTCAGACATAATATTAAAATAGTTATTTTTAGAAAATATATTTTTATATTTCAAAGTTATGATGACTCTGTGGGGGCCACCATGTGGCTGTTGAGCCAATGAAGAAGTTTTAATGAAGGTAATACAAATTTTAAATTGATTTGAAGAAAAACTTGTATCCTAATTCACAATTTGTAAATTAATATAGTTCATTTCAGACATTTATTTTCTCTGCCTCAAATTTCTTTCTATAGTCTATTGGCTTTTTGCATTGCATCCAAAGTTGTGTAATATCAATATTAAATATGGATATTTTTTGGAGTGGAATCAGTAGAGGATATACCGAAGAGTACTTTTTCAGAATCGTTTTTACTTAACTTTTGTTTTTTCTTTTGGGTTTGTGTATACTTTTTAATATATAATAAATGTTATTTATTAATTAAATTTGTCATGATGTGTGTATAAACCTTTCCACCAGATATTATTATCCAATATATGGTATGTCTTAATTAAAAGTTATTCCTATATAATTTTTTTTTAGTTATTCATAAAAAAAATACTGTTTTAATACAAATATTTTTGTATGTTTAATGTATCCTATATAAAGAGAAGTAAGCATTTTTATTACAGTACATTTAAATTATTTTTCAGTTGATGTCCAGCAAGATAATTCTAATTACAATTGGTGACAATTTTTATTTCCCGTTTATGTACTCATGACTATTTTGAAAATAGGAAGGGAATTATTTTCAGAAAAAGTTTAGTTTTATTTATAAAGCCTATTTTTAATTCCATGGGTTAGAATGTGGTCTGTGTGGCATTTTTTTAATCGAACAGTTTTTTTTTTTTTTTTTTCATTAATTTTGTCAATAATACAGTATAACAATAAATTTGAAAGTATTGATTTTCTGTAAATAATTTAATATCATTATATGTTCCCTCTTTATATTCATTTATGGTTCATAACTCATTTTCAGATTTAGAGATATTAAAGGATAGACAAAGCATAACACTTCCGCTAATTGCTGAAATTTTATTTTTATCTATAAATAGAAGCAAGATGCTTATTTGCAATTGTTAAAAAATAGTGAACACACACAAAAAAAAATTGAATTTCAAATAGTTAACAATAAAGATGGATATTTATTTTTTAACTGCGCCAAATTAACGAATGAAATTTGATTTAAGGTATCTTTATTAAGAATTGGTTTTTAAAATATTTGTAGGAGGAAGCTGGTTTTCTTTTTGCCCTATTTATTGCTAATTGATAAAAACGAAGGATTTTTGTGTATGGGAGATTGCTGTTTAATATATACATACTAGACATTTGGCCAAAAGTTTTTTTTTTTTTTTTTTTTTTTTCAACTGATAGAATAACCTATATATAAAGTGTTTTTATTCTTTTAATAAGACAATTTAAATCGAAAAATACAAGAATTTGGTAACTACGAAATTTTTTTTTTCAAATTATTGTATAATCATTAACATTTTTAAGAGCTTATGGAATTAATTCGTAAGTAATTTACTAATAATGAAACAATTATCATTTAATTATTTTTTTCTCATAGCAAAAAAAAGTTTGGATTTTATAAATAGGTTTTTTTTTTTTTTTGTATGTATGTAACTCACTCTTTGTGACTGATGGCGCCATCTACTGGCTAGTCAGTCAACTGATCAAACCCTACCTATTTTGTATAATTATTTTGTTTAATCTTAATTCCTTTTGTTTTATTTTACTTTTATCTTAAAATTCTCATTTTAACTTTAACCTTTTTATTTTTGCGCATCGTCAACGGACTCCTAATTGTACCAATAGCTTTAGCTTTTTCGATCTTCTGCTTTAATTGTTCTCAAGTAGGAGATGTTGTCCTAAATTATAATTAAAAAAAAACACGCTTTTAGAGTTAATCAAACTAAAAAGTAAAAAATAAATTAATAGTTTTAAAAACACGCTTTTAGAGTTAATCTATCTAAAAGTAAAAAACATTGTTAACATAAGAATAAAATAACTGACGAGAAAATGAATGTCACTTTGTTCTAAAAGCGTGGGGTGCTTTGTATGACATTTTTAAACTAACTCTGCATTTCGAATGAAACTAGTGAAAATTATAACGATTGATATCGTTACCCCGCGCTTTTAGAACAGTGACATTCATTTTTTCTCGTCAGTCATTTTATTCTTATGTTAACAATTATTTTTTACTTTTTAGATAGATTAACTAAAAAAACACGCTTTTAGAGTTAAACTATTAATTTATTTTTTAGTTTGATTAACTCTAAAAGCGTGTTTTTTAAACTATTAATTTAGTTACAATTTTCGTTCGAATATAAACCGAAATTAAAAATTCTTGTAATTCCCTTCCTTTTATTATTATTTGTGGTGTACGTATTATTTTCATTAAAATATTTTTTTTTTTTTTTTCATAAACTAAAATAAAAAACGTCTTAATTCAGCAATATTTGGCGATCTTTCAGCAGGTGGCACATTTCTCCAACATTAGTTTCTACGTTTTTGCGACGACATAAATCATTTAATCTACATTTAAAATTAATATAAATATTATTATTCAGTTTTATTTATTATTTTATGTCTAGTTTGTACCTTTCCATTCCATTTCTTAATTTGTTATATGCACATGTCAGCGCTCGTGGTGCCATCCTTTGTTCAATTCCTCAACTACACTACTGTTTTCGACTTCTGCTCCAACATATTCAGCTACAATCTTCGCTTTTTGCTAAGGATATGAGATTGGGGGATCCTAATTGTACCTGTATAAATTAATTATCTAATTCATTTATTTAACTTTAGCTACATTAATGATTATTTTTATATTCAAATTTTTAATTTTATTTTGATACCTTGTGAATTGATGTTAAATTCATCAATATAATTCTCTACATTAATGATTATGTGGAGGTTTTATGGGCATATTTACCCCATAGGTACATCCGTATCTTTAACAAACCAGTAATATAAAAAATTTCAAACATAAAATAACTCATTTTTATAAACCAACTGCTTCATTAAAATATATTTATAACAGGTGGACTGAAAAGTTCGCAGGCTGACACATAGATGGCGCTACTAGTATTAAATCCACATGATTTTTAGATAGCCCTAACCTTCAAAAGACACGTGTATACATTTGACAGCTGTTGCACTATTAGTATGTAAGTTATAGCATTTTTAGTGTTCATCACGTGCAATCCACTCGGCTGACTGTCGATTAGACTACGGTGTGAAAATGATGGAGCCATGTGTCATCCATTGTCACATGTCGATGCAAAAATTCGGGTTTATTCAGATTAAAAGCTCCAAAAACTGTTTAGAATCATCAATTCGTTGTTGTTTTGGGTCGATTGTGATCTCTGCGCTGCACTCACTTTGAACAGATCTTTCATATCCAAATATTCATTCACGATATGTCCAACTCGTTCCTTTGATATCTTTATTGTGTCAGCTATCTCAATCAACTTTACTTTTTACGGTTATCAGAAATTATTTTGGGGACTTTTTTGATGTTTTCGTCGGTAACAGCCTCTTTGGGGCGTCCACTGCGTGAATCGTCCTTGGTGCTCATTTCGCCTCGTTTAAATTTAGCAAACCACTTCTCTACGGTTGATTTTTCAGGTGCAAAATCCGAATAATGTTTATCAAGCCAAGCCTTGGCTTCAATAGTATTTTTTTCTCCAAAAAGCAATGCTCTATTAACACACGAAATTTCCTTTTATCCATTTGTTTCAAACTAACAAAAGTTGCTTCACTAAAAATGCTATAACTCACATACTAATAGTGCAACAGCTGTCAAATGTATACGCGTGTCTTTTGAAGGTCAGGGCTAACTAAAAATCATATGGATTTAATACTAGTAGCGCCATTTATGTGTCAGCCTACGAACATGTCAGTCCAACTGTTATATATATTTTTTTCCTCATAAATTTAAGAAATAAAAAGCGTGCTTAATTCAACAATATTTGGTGATGTATCATTTGCGCTTAGCTAACGGGAAAGTGCCTTAAGCTACTTGGGAGATGCGCATATAAGCCAACTCCAATCATTTAGCTTTAGAAAAAGAGTACATCTATTTCTAATTCTATTTTGAAACTTGCCCACGCTATGAAAACAGGGTTCAATTTTTAAAAAAAAAAAAAGCATTTTAGCTGTTTTTGTCGACTTTCAAAGGATACTATATATTGAAAGAGACTCTAAACAAGAGGGATTGGAGTTAAAGATAAAATGGATCGACTCAAGAGAAAGAGTTAGGGTCCGCTGGACTAATGTAGACAGTCTAAGGTGGGATGACCACCTTCGATTATCTATAGCCCAAGAAGAACTTTGAGGAAAGAAAGAGGAGAGCTTCATTCATTGCGCTTTCAGGCTCACTTTGTTGTCTTCTGTGGTTCCGATTGTTACCTGCCTAACAGGTGGGCTGAAAAGTTCATAGGCTGACACATAGATGGCGCTACTAGTATTAAATCCATATGATTTTTAGTTAGCCCTGACCTTCAAAAGACACGCGTATACATTTGACAGCTGTTGCACTATTAGTATGTGAGTTATAGCATTTTTAGTGAAGCAACTTTTGTTAGTTTGAAACAAATGGATAAAAGGAAATTTCGTGTGTTAATAGAGCATTGCTTTTTGGAGAAAAAAAATACTATTGAAGCCAAGGCTTGGCTTGATAAACATTATTCGGATTTTTTGCACCAGAAAAATCAACCGTAGAGAAGTGGTTTGCTAAATTTAAACGAGGCGAAATGTGCACCGAGGACGATGCACGCCCCAAAGAGGCTGTTACATACGGAAACATCAAAAAAAGTGCACAAAATAATTTCTGATAACCGTAAAGGGAAGTTGATTAAGATAGCCGAGACACTAAAGATATCAAAGGAACGAGTTGGACACATCGTGAATGAAAATTTGGATATGCGAAAGCTCTGTTCAAAAGTGGGTTCCGCGCGAGCTCACTATCGACCCAAAATAACAACGAATAGATGAATCTAAGCAGTGTTTGGAGCTGTTCAATCGTAATAAACCCGAATTTTTTCGTCGATATGTGACAATGGATGAAACATGGCTCCATCATTTCACACCGGAGTCAATCGACAGTCAGCCGAGTGGACTGCACGTGATGAACACTAAAAATGCTGTAACTCACATACTAATAGTGCAACAGCTGTCAAATGTATACACGTGTCTTTTGAAGGTTAGGGCTAACTAAAAATCACTAGTAGCGCTATCTGTGTTGGCCTACGAACTTTTCAGCCCACCTGTTATGCCCATATTACAAGGTCATCTGCAAACATGCATACCTGGAAATTAGTCTAAAGTAGTAATTCCACTTTTTAACGCATATGTTAATGATGTTATTAAGAGACTGGAAATTTCCTCTGTAGATGACCTTTCTACAGAGGCAGGTAACAATCTTAACTACAGAAGACAACAAAGTGAGCTTGAAAGCACAATGAATAAAAGCAGTAAAAACTCTCTTCGGGCTATAGATAATCAAAAGATTATAAACGAATCTAAAACAATTACTCCAATTTTTCACTTTAAGACATATTGCCCTTGAATTTGGATAATACAAAACTTGATAGTTATCTGAAGCAGGGGTCTCCAAACTTTTCAGCCTTAGGGGCCATACTGTTTACTCCAGTAAGTACCAAGGGCCAAAACAGTTTTAATTTTTCTGCCGTTATCTCTAATTTCTAGACTATTCCGTTCTTGGGGGATTTTCAGGATAAAAATCATATGTTCGATTCAGGATATATACATCCAAACATCACTATACATACCTATGCGATACTCTTTACCCCAACATAACTATCGCGGGATGTTCACTAGTTTATAATGTTAGTGGGATTCATTTCAATTATTTGTTACTTGCTATGCTTAAATTAAATTTTCTGCTTATTATGCTTGTCATTAAGCTTTTTACCCAGCAAGCAAATAAAACCGAGTTATTATCATTCTGTGTTTTTTTATCCAACTTATTACAGCAACAATAAGCTATTCGCTGTCGCGGGCCGTAGTTTGGAGACCCCTGATCTAAAGTTACACCGAGGTACTTGCTGTTATAACACATTGAGTTTTTTTGGAACATATGCATCTTGCAAAAATGAATATTGAAAAAAAGATTGCCTATCCTGAAGAGACTGGCTGGCTCAAAATGGGGCTTCTCTCAAGCCACTTTGAACCATACACACAATGCATATATCAAACCAATAATCAGATATGGAAGTGAAATACTTATAACAGCTTCACAAACCACAACGGAAACCTTGGAGAGAGCTCAAAATAAAGTTTTGCGTATTATTACTGATGCAGTTAAAACAACACCTATTGAAGCAATGCTAACCTATAAGCACTTGTTACGGTTGAAATCAAAAGAAGCGTATATACTCCAAATTGAAAGTTTCTAAAAAACACAAAATAGTTATGTTCTTTTCAACCAAGTAGCCTAAAAATTCGGATCTCTCCTATTGAGGAATGTGAAAAACTTCTAAATGACCTGAATGTAAATTTATTACGTTTAACTTTATTAATGAAAGTGGATTTTTTTTTTTTTTTTTTTTTTTTTTTAATGACAAACCTTGTGATAATGACCATGTAAATGAATTTATTTTAAAACAAATAAGTATGACAATCTACTTGAATTATTTAAAAATGTATTAGAAAGTTAAAAATAAAAGCTTCAAACCAACTTTTGAATAAAAGTTTATATAACTCTAAGTTTCACTATGATATTAGAAAAAAAAAAATTACTAAAAATAAATACATTTATTTTTAGTAATTTTATATATATATACAACTTGCATTACAACAAGTAAGAATCTACTATGAATTCTCACGAGAACTATAAAGTGGGAAGAAAAGAGAGATGTTTAAATAAACTGGATGCACCATGAATTCACATGAGAAAAAGAAAAATGTTTAAATAAATTGTACTCGAGATGTGGGGCTAACATAGAGTGTTCCCTCATTTTAAAAATTAGAAGTTAGTCAGAACATTGTTAGGTGTTGCTTTTTTGGAAAATAAATTATATGTTTGTGGGTGAATACACCCATATCTGGCCATAATCCATATTTTACATTTCTGTAGTTTTTATCTACCTATATACGTATATATTGTAAGTTGCTCATTATATTTATATAGACATCATAAGGAAGTATTTGTTTGAATAAAGTTTTTCTACTTATTTTTGTGTGTTCATCGCTATTTTCTAAGTTTGTACTGCACATTTTAAAATTACTTAACTTTTGACTAACACTAAAACCAGTACTATATTTACAATGTAGGGGAGACATATATATATATATAAAGATTTAAATAAATGTTTAAATATAAATATATATATTAAAATAAAGTTTAAATAAATGTTTAAATATTAAATAAAGTTTAAATTAATAATTATAATCATAAGTTTTTCAAAGTAATGATTGAGATAATGTATTTAAAATTTTAAAAAAAAAAAAGTTTCCTGTGTTTTAATATTATGGCAAATATATTGTACACCAAAAAGAGATTTATATTTTTAAAAATTTACAATTATATAATGCCTGATTTTTACTCAAATGTATTAACTGATACATTTGAGTAAAAATTAAAATATAAATTTATCATATAAAAGAAACGAATTTGTATACTTGAACTTACTGTAAATAAATTAGTATTGAATATTATTAAATTAGTATTGAGTATATTCATTTCTAGTAAAATACTAGAAAGTGTTTTACATTTAATTGCTACATGTCTTCTATTTAAAAATTTTTGCTAATGCTAAATAAACAAGAGAGAACATTTTTTGTTCTCTTTATAATTTATGCAAATAATCCTGTAATTATTAAACTCAACTATTTGTCTTAATTCTATAAGAATAAAATAGCTATCAATGAGAAGTGGTGTATGAGAGATATTTAAATGAAATAAGTTATTAAAAAAAAAATATAGGAAAGGAAAGAAAAACAATTATGTGCCAATTTTTTCACTAAAACATTTACACAATAAAATGAACATTGAATGATTTCCAGCATAAAATAAACTTGCAAATTTTCCCATACTAACATTAAGAAGTATTAAAAATTAAGAATTTCTTTTAGACTTTTACACATAAATATTAATTTTTGAAAATTTTCAATTTTAATTAAAAAGCATATCAATTTTTCAATTCTATACTAAATGGATTTTTTTAAGCAATCCAATTAAATAACAGATACAAGAAAAAAATGCAATTCAAGAATATCCATTTTATTCCATTTTTTTTTTTTTTATCGTATTAACACATGATAAAAAAAAAAATGCAATCTCAATACATGAGTATTTAAAAGTTATTATAAAATTGAATTCTATTAGATAATTCTCACAAATACACAGAGTAATAAATTTAGATAATAGAAAGTATAAATTACAAAAACTATAAAATATATTTTTTTATCATATTTTAAATTATATATATAGATAGATAGATAGATTTTATTAACAAGAATATTATTTATTTGACACCAGAAAAAATATTTTAAAGGGCAGATATGCATCTTATATTAAAAAAAATTTTGATAATAAAATTTGCTAAATAAATATTTTTTGTCGTTCTATTCCAGTGTAAATATTGTTGCACTTCAAGTCATTGCTGAGAAACCCAATTAAGCAATCTCCTGTCGATTGAACAATGAGATAAAAGAAGACAGGAGACCTAAGAACATTCTTTTCAAAATCAGTTTTATGAAGGATTTTTGGCCAGGTTGGTCCAAAATAGAACTGAAACATAACATCTCCATGATTATGCTGGAGCATAACCATGTAAATTTCATAAGAGTATGTTTGTTTTTACATATTATAAGAACAAATTGTATTGTACAGCATTTCTGAAGCTTGAGAAATTTTTCTATGTATACCGTAAATAGAGCTTACTTTACTTGGATATTTTAAGTGTTTGTTCGGAAGTGCAAACATTATGTGGCAGCTAGATGCTTTAGCTTTCATTTAAAAATTAAATATGTGCCGACATATTACTGCTGTAAAAACAAGAACAAGAGAGTGTACATTTTACTTTCAAAATGTATAAAACAAGAATAGAAACAGTCTCAATAACTTTCATATTAATACAATTTCAAGACAAAACTTTGGAAGATAATTTAAAAAAAAAAAAAAAAATGGCATTTTTTTTTTTTTATATAAAATTTATTTACTAGAATAAAAATTTTTATACTTTTCATTAAAATCTTTCTTTAAAATGTATTGAAACCTTATGCAGTTTACAAAGAAGTGCTTAAGAATCAAGGAAATTGAAATTCACAAAACACAAAAAAAAAGTACAAAAGTTACTTTGAACAAACACTTAAAATATCAAGTAAAAGTTAGCGTACTATTTACGGTATGCATAGAAACCACTACTCAAGAAATAAAAACTTCTTTAACCCTTTGCTGCATGAATTTTAAAATGCCTCTTTAAGTTAGAACTATTAGAAAAACCTTGGGTACAAACACGACATTTGTAGGGACGTTCTCTAGTATGTGTCCTCAGATGCACCTTCAGCTGGCTCTTCTGAATAAACGATTTGCCACATTGTAGCGGACAGTCAAAGGGCGCTCTCAGTGTGAGTGAAGACATGGTGTTTCACATTGCTAAGTATGGGTGAATGATATTCGCAAAAGGGACATTGATGTATCTTCAAACTACTATCAGATCTGCAAAGAATCTCTGCAAAAGAAAATAAAAATTAGAAAGGATTTATTGATGAATACTAGAAATACATAAAAAAGGTGCAGAATTTATTATATTCAATAAATGATAATAAATATGTTTTTTGCTCAATTTCTTGATATATAGTTTTAGCACAATAGATTATACAGTTAAAAAAAAAAAATGCAAGATCACAGAAAAGTAATGAACATGGAATTAAAAATTGTCTGCTTTTAATTAGTTCTCAGACTGTTAATTCTTTCATCCACAATGAATTTAAACTAATTTATCACACATTATATTATACAAGATAAACATTTTACTATAATGTGTCTCACTATCAACCTCATCTTGTGTCTGAATACAATCATGTAAAGAACTAACTTAAACAAATATAATTGGACCACTGATTGTGTATAAAATTGGCAAACGGTGAAATCAGACGAATTCAAGAGGAGTAGCAAGATATTTTAATAAAAATAAAATTTATTTTAAGTATTTTTTATTAAAATTTTAACAATGTCAAAATAAAACTTGGATGAAGAAAATTCCACAATAATTATTAAACTTTTATCTTTTAACATTGCTTTGAGCAGCATATGGCTAACTCTATCAAAAAATAATCAATTCAACTATTATCTTCTTTTAACTAGATACTTACATTTTAACACAATATTAACTGGCGGTCAAATTATAGTTTCAAATTTTGAATTCTTAATATTTTTTTTTTTATTTTCCCCCAATAATATTATTAATCGTTGGATAATTGATAGGAATAAAAGTTCTCTAATATGATTGAAAACAGTTCATTATTTAAATCATATACATTAAAATTATAAACTCCACAATTGAAAAATGATTTTAGTTATTTGATTACTGAAAAATCCACATACATATTTTATATTTAAAAATAAAAACATGACATTATAATTTGCCACATAAATGAATTTTTAGCCTTTATATTAATAAAATTTAGTTCTAAGGAAGAAAATTTAAACAATGCAAAACAAAAAATATTCTTCATTCATATAATACTTCATTTACTAAAAAAACAATTCACCATATTTGTTACATAAATCATCTGATAAAAAAAAAAATTAAAGTCTTGCAATCTCTTCTTATGAAGTACTACATAAAAGTCAAAGAATTTGAAAATTAAAAGTGATTCATAAAAAAAAAAAGTATGAAAGTTAATTTGGAGAAATAGTCCAAAAATTCTATTGATAAAGTAGAGTTAACATCACATTTATGGTCTTCATGGATAGAGTCAATTTCTCTTAAAATAAAACTTGTTGACCCTTCTCCGCATGAGTTTTGATATGCCTTTGCAAGTGAATATTCTGAGAAAACGCCTTGGCACAAACAAGGCATACAAAGGGTCGTTCTTTGGTATGAGTCCTCACATGAACCTTCAGGTTTCCTTCCTGACTGAATGCTTTTGCCACAATTAAAAGGGCACTTGAAAGGTCGTTCTCCAGTGTGAGTTGAAACATGATGTTTCACATTTCTAAAATTAGATGAAAAATATTCGCAAAAAAAGGACATTGGTGGATTTTCAAATTGCCTTCAAATCTGCAAAGGATCTCTGCAAAAGAAAATAAAAATTAGGTTGCATTTGTTGTTAAAAGAGATCGACATAAAAAAAATGTGAGTAAAATTTATTAAATTGAATAGATTGTTGTATTCATCACATTTATTGCTCAATTTTGAGAAAAGGTTTCATAATGATAAAAAATAATTAACACAAAAAATATAAATTGTCACAACCAATAAATGCAAGTGAATATAAAAAAATTAGAGTGGATTTATTAATGGATATACGAATTTTAAACACAATAAAAGTGGTGCATTTAAAATTCAATAATTCAAATTCTTTATTTTTATTACACAACTTTAGATTTCAAAGTATTAAAACAAATATACCAACAAATTTGAGACAATAAAAAATAATGAACACAGAAATAAACTGCATTAGTTATCAGATTATCTATATTGAGATACAAATTCCTACTTCTCAATTTAAAATTGTTACTAATTCTTATTATGATTCAAAAACATAAAATACATTTTTTGACAATACAAATTCAAATATAATGCCAATTGACCTTCATTTGAAGTTTGAAACCAGACATGTCAAGAACTAATTTCAGCAAGTATTTTGGTAATTTAATTTCGTACATATTATATTTCTACTACAATAAAATTACTCCGGTGGATTATATTACAATTAATTAATTTCAAAAAGAGTTTTTACATCCTTCGAAATATAATATCCTGATAAATTCGTTTTTTCCATCTTTTTTTTGCATGTATATTGAAAAAATATTAATGAGAAAATCTTTTGAGGAATAATAGAATACATGAGGGTCATTCTCCAATAAGATACCTCACATGTTTATACAAAGTATCACTACGGAGAGAACTTTTCTTGCAGAAAGAACTTGAAAAGGGTTTTTCTGGTGTGAGTCATCATAATCAACCTTCCAGGTACTTTTCTGAGTATATGTTTTACTACACTGAAAGGGTCATCCAGTGTGAATTAAAATGTGTATAAATGTCATCATGTCTGGATGAGTGGTATTCACAAAAGATATATCTTCCAATTGCCTTCAAAACTGCAAAAAGAAACTAAAAGTTACGCCAAATATTTTTAAAAACATTTAGTTTCCCACACAAAAAATTGTAAACAAAATTCAATAAATCTTAATTTCAAGTTCAATATGCTTATTGTTCAATTTTTTTATAAAAGTTTTCGTACATATTAGTTCATAGAAATAACAAAAAAATGCAAGATAACAGAAAAATAATGAATGCAGAAATAAATATTCTCACAAATGCAAAAGAAATAAATTGGATTTATTTGTAATTATTAGTTTGAAACACAATAAAATATAAAGGATTTAAAATTCAATATTCTTATAATACAATGTATTAATAATCATAGCTCATGGAAATATAGTGAGAAATTTAAACAACCATAAAAATAAAAAGATTTTTTTTTTTTAATGAAATATATTAGATGTCAGATTGTTAATACTGGGGCTATTTTCTTTTATTCACATAAATTTAAAATCTTTACTATCTTCATTATAATTCAGGAACATGAAAACAAAGTCTGAGAATTACTATGATAATTGATACTGAGATATTACTATGAACCCAACTTTGATTCATCCCCTGCTTTAAAACTTACTCTATCAATAATCAGTTGGAGATTTGACATAATTTGGGCCTCTGCCAACAAACCTATGCTTTGCACTAAGTTGGCAATCAGCAAAGAGCAATTCAACACATTTTTTGCTCCACATGTTACGGCAATCTTACTTTTTATGACATCTTATATTTGCACTACAAGTTTCTGTAGATACTAATTATTATTTAGTATTACTTTAGTATTTTTTTGCTATTAGCACCAATATAATATAAGTTTTTTTCTTCTAATGCAGCTGGCAAATAGACCGTGATCTTTCGCCATAAAGGCTGCACCAATGTTACTCACTTTGCATTACCCAGGAGCGCGTGTAACTTGATGGTAAGCCACGGACGCGGAGTAACAATGCCCCCGCAGCGCTCTATGATCCTGTTAGGGACCGGGACCTACGGCTTAAAAGTGGATTCGAACCACTACAAACATCCATGGCAAAAGTCGGGATTTGAACCCGATACCTGTGATACCGAACGCCAGAGCACTAGCCATTCGGCCATCAGGCCCCAATATATTGGGCAATGGCGGCCGAGTGGTTAAATCCAACACAATTATGACCAAGATATGAATCTAATATAATATAAGTAACAATGCATAATGGAGTAGGATTATTTAGAAAATTTTTATTTCATTTCATAAAAGTAAAATATTAGAATGAGGCTGGATTCTCTGATGAATAAACAATGATATTAAATTATATTCAGATCAAAATAAAATAGAATTCATTTTTAAAAAATTAAAAGCAAATTGTCTTTGTGATAATTACATGATTTAAACATGATTAAACACTATATATCTAAATTTTTGTTGATGCTATGATTGACTTTTATTACTTTCATGCATTTAATAAATATTTTCATTTTCAAAGTACAATGTGAATCTGTAGCTTAATAAAAATACTCTGATCTATACAATTTTAGATATATGAAATAAACTGGTTTCAAATATTAATTATAGTTATTTCATTTAATTACACATAATTTTAGTTATAACCTGGAACAGGAAATTTTCATTTAAGATTTAAGCTTTATCTTTGCTTTTTTTAATGGGGAAAATAAAAATAATAAGTATCTAATTGGGTTATATTAATACTTTCTAGACTAAGGGCAAAAGTTATGATATCAACAGTATTTAGATATAAAGCCAGAAAATAAAATTTAAAATTCCCACTTGCACAAATATATTATTTTGCATGCTTAAAAAATTAATAATACTTCAATAATAATTAATAAATGAAAATATATCTTCTTTAATCAGAATACATTTTCAGCAGACTGATATATGAATTATATAAACTAAATGTTGCCTATTTACAAGTTCATGTGTTTTAGATTCGACCTTTAGCAGAATTTGAACACTGTCAGAGAGCGGAAGTCTCAGCAGTTTATGAGTTTTATGAATATGAATTTTAATGGAGAATAAACTCCTATAGTACATATGCAAAGTAGAAATCTAAAACTCTATTTATAAGCCGATTTTAACAATTTTATGTATTTTAATTTGCATACAAAACTCAAAAAAATTAAAATTGCAATAAGTAGACCATTTTAATAAGAACATAAAAATATATTATTTTAAAAAACGCAGTCTTAATAAATCGGTAGGTAAACTTATCACAAAATTGAACTATAGTCAATAAGACAATTTTTACAAATAAAATGGATAAGAAGTTTAGGCAACAAAAGAATATTTATTGCAAGAAGTATAAAACAGATTCACATTAATAATTCAAATATATCAATAAGTAGTTATAAACATGGGCCTGATGGCCGAGTGACTAGCGCTCGTTACCACAGGTGCCATGAAAGTTTGTAGTGGATCTGAATCAACTGCACACCTTAGGTCCCCGTCTAATTACCAACAACTGCACACCTTAGGTCCCCGTCTAATTACCAACAATGTACAACAAATGGCCATATTTAGTATCTTCATGGATAGAAACGATTTCTCACAAAATAAAACTTCTTTATCACTTCGCTGCATGAATTTTTAAATGCCTGTTTAAAGTTAGATCCATTGAAAACTTTGGGTACAAACATGACATTTGTAGGGACGTTCTCCAGTATGTGTCCTCAGATGTGTCTTCATTTGGCTCTTCTGGTAAACGATTTGCCACATTGTAATGGACAGTTAAAAGGGCGCTCTCCAGTGTGAGTGAAGACATGCTGTTTCACATTGCTAAGTAAAGGTGAATGATATTTGCAAAAGGGACAATGATATATCTTCAAACTACCATCAGATCTGCAAAGAATCTCTGCAAAAAGAAAATAAAAAAATTAGAAAGGATTTATTGATGAATATTAGAAATACATCAAAAAGAAAGGTGCAGAATTTATTATATTCAATAAATAATAATAAATGTTTTTTTGGTGAATTTCTTAATATAGAGTTTTATGCACAATAGCTCATACAGCTAAGAGAAAATGCAAGATAACAGAAAAGTAAAGAACATAGAATTAAAAATTATCTGAACTTAATTAGTTCTCAGACTGTTAATTCTTTTCAACAACAATGAATTTAAAATAATTTATCCCACATTATATTATACAAGATAAATATTTTACTATCATTAGTGTCACTATCAACCTCACCTTGCATCTGAATACAATCGTATCAGGAACTAACTTAAACAAATATAATTGGACAACTGATTGTATGGTAAATAGACAAACGGTGAAATCATACGAATTCAAGAGAAGGAGCAAGATATTTTCAAAAAATGAAATTTATTTTATATTAAAATTTTAACAATGTCAAAATAAAACTTGGATGAAAAAAATTCCACAATAATTACTAAACTTTTATCTTTTAACATTGCTTTGAGCAGCATATGGCTAACTCTCTCCAAAAAATAATCAATTCACCTATTATCTTCTTTTTAACTAGATGTTTACATTTTAACACAATATTAATTGGCGGTCAAATTATAGTTTAAAATTTTGAATTCTTAATTTTTTTTTTATTTTTATATTCCCCCAATAATATTATTAATAGTTGGATAACTGATAGGAATTAAAGTTCTCTAATATGATTGAAAAATAATTTCATTATTTTAATCATATACATTAAAATTGTAAACTCCACAATTGAACAATGATTTTAGTTATTTAATTACAGAAACAATATTTATGTGCACATACATATTTTATATTTAAAAATGAAAACTTGACTATATAATTTGCCACATAAATGAATTTTTAACCTTTATAAATAAAATTTAGTTCTAAGGAAGAAAATTTAAACAATGCAAAACAACAAATATTCTTCATTCATATAATACTTTATTTACTAGAAAAAAATTCACCATATTTATTACATAAATCATCTGATAAAAAGTAAATTAAAGTCTTGCAATCTCTTCTTATGAAGAATTACATAAAAGTCAAAGAATTTGAAAAATAAAAGTGATTCATAAAAAAAAAAAATAAATAAAAAATTAATTTCAAAATTATCAAAATTAATTTCGATAAATGAGTTAACATCCTATTTATGGCCTTCATGGATAGAGTCAATTTCTCTTAAAATAAAACTTTTTGGCATGAGTTCTGAAATGCTTTTGCAAGTGAATATTCTGAGGAAACGCCTTGGCACAAATATGACATGCGAAGGTCGTTCTTTGGTATGAGTTCTCAGATGAACCTTCAAGTTTCCTTCTAGACCGAATGCTTTGCCACAATTAAAGGGCACTTGAAAGGTGTTCTCAGTGTGAGTTAAAGACATGATTTTTCACACGGCTAAGTACAGGTGAATGATATTCACAAAAGGGACATTGATGTATCTTCAAATTACCCTCAAATCTGCAAAGAATTTCTGCAAAAGAAAATAAAAATTAGAAACGATTTATTGACGAATATTAGAAATACACAAAAAGGTGACGAATTTATTATATTCAATAAATCATAATAACTATGTTTCTTGATATATAGTTTTAAGCACAATAGATCATACACGTAAAAAATGCATGATAACAGAAAAGGAATGAACATGGAATTAAAATTGTCTGATTTTAGTTAGTTCTCAGACTGTTAATTCTGTCACGCACAATGAATTTAAAGTAATTTATCACACATTATATTATAAAAGATAAACATTTTACTATAATGTGTCTCACTATCAGCCTCTTCTTGTTTCTGAATACTATCATGTCAAGAACTATCTTAAACAAATATAATTAGACAACTGACTGTGTGAAAAATTGGCAAACGGTGAAGACGAAGATTCAATAGGAGTAGCAAGACATTTGAAAAACATTTTAAGTATTTTTTATTAAAATTTTAACAATGCCAAAAGTAAACTTGAATGAAAAAAAAATTCCACAATAAATATTGAACTTTTTTTTTTTTTTTAACATTGCTTTGCACAGCATACGTCTAACTCTCAGAAAAAATAATCGATTCATATCTTCTTTAAAATGGGTATTTACATTTCAATATTAATTGGTGGTTGAATTATATTTTAAAATTTTGAATTCTTAAATTTTTTTTTTCATTTTGCCGCACTAAAATTATTAATAGTTGTATAATTGACAGGAATAAAAGTTCTTTAATATAATTGAAACATTATTTAATCATTTTAGTAATATAGTTATTAAAATTATGCACTCCACAATTAAACAATGATTTTATTTATTTGATTACTGAAAAAAATATTTAAGTGCACATACATATTTTAAATTTAAAAATAAAAAATTGACTATATAATTTAACACATAAATGAAGTTTTATCTTCTATATTAATAAAATTTATTTCTAAGGGAAGAAAATTTAAACAATGCAAATTAAAAAAAATATTCTTCATTCATATAATACTTTATTTACTAGAAAAAAATTCACTGTACTTATTACATAAATCATCTGATAAAATGTCAAGTCAAGTCAAATCATGCAATATCTCATGAAGAACTACTTAAATATCAAAGAATTTTAAAAGTAAAAATGATTTATAAAAGCCAAAAAATTAAGTATGAAAGTTGATGTGGACAAATAATCTAAAAATCCCATTTTTAAAGTAGAATTAACATCATATTTATGGGCTTCATGGATAGTCAGTTTCTCTTAAAATAAAACTTGTTGACCCTTCTCCGCATGAGTTCTGATATGCCTTTGCAAGTGAATATTCTGTGAAAACGCCTTGGCACAAACAGGGCATACAAAGGGTCGTTCTTTGGTATGAGTCCTCACATGAACCTTCAGGTTTCCTTCCTGACTGAATGCTTTGCCACAATTAAAAGGGCACTTGAAAGGTCGTTCTCCAGTGTGAGTTAAAATATGATGTTTCACATGGCTAAGTACAGGTGAATAATATTCACAAAAGGGACATTGATGTATCTTCAAATTACTCTCAGATCTGCAAAGAACCTCTGCAAAAAAAAAAAAAAAAGTTAGAAACGATTTATATATGAATATTAGAAATACATAACAAAATGTGTACAATTTATTATATTCCCATAAATCATAATAAATACGTTTTTTTTTGCTCAATTTCTTAATATATAATTTTTTAAGCACAATAGATCATACAAATAAAAAAAAATGCAAGATAACAGAAAAGTAATGAACATAGAATTAAAAATTGTCTGATTTTAGTTAGTTATCAGACTGTTAATTCTTTCACCCACAATGAATTTAAACTAATTTATTACACATTACATTGTAGAAGATAAATATTTTACTGTAATGTATCTTACTATCAGACTCTACTTGTTTCTGAATATTATCATGTAAAGAACTAACTTAAACAAATATAATTGGACCACTGACTGTGTGAAAAATTGGCAAAACGGCCAAGGCAATTCAAGAGGAGTAGCAAGATATTTTCATAAAAATGAAATTCATTTTATGTATTTTTTGTATTAAAATTTTAACAATGTCTCAAGAAAATTTGGATGAAAAAAACTTCACAATAATTATTAAACTTTTTTAACATTGTTTTGCATAGCACATGTCTAACTCACTCAGAAAATAATTGATTCATATCTTCTTTAAACTGGGTGCTTACATTTCAACATAATATTAATTGGTGGTTGAATTATATTTTAAAATTTTTAATTCTTAAATTTTTTTTATTTTGCCCCAATAAAATTATCAATAGTTGGATAACTGGAAGGAATAAAAATTCTTTAATATAATTGAAACATTATTTCATCATTTTAGTAATAAATATTAAAAATTATGCACTCCACAATTGAACAATGATTTTAGTTATTTGATTACTGAAAAAATATTTAAGTGCACATACATATTTTAAATTTAAAAATGAAAACTTGACTATATAATTTGCCACATAAATGAATTTTTATCCTCTATATTAATAAAAATTTAAAAAAGTAAAGGAAGAAAATTTATACAATGCAAACTAAAAAGAATATTCTTCATTCATATAATACTTTATTTACTAGAAAAAAAATCACCATATTTATTACATAAATCATCTGATAAAAAGTAAATTAAAGTCCTGCAATATCTTCTCATGAAGAACTACTTAAAAATCAAAGAATTTGAAAATTAAAAGTGATTCATAAGAACAAAAAAATGAAAGTTAATTTGGACAAATAGTCTAAAATCAAATTTATAAAGTAGAATTAACATTATATTTATGGTCTTCATGGATAGAGTCAATTTCTCCTAAAATAAAACTTTTGACCCTCCTTTGCATGCGTTCTCACATGCCTTTGCAAGTGAATATTCTGAAAAATCTCTTTTCACAAGGCGAGCATTGGTAGGGTCGTTCTTTAGTATGAGTTCTCATATGAGTCTTCAGATGGGTCTTCTGAGTAAATGCTTGCCACATTGTAATGGACAGTTAAAGGGCGCTCTCCAGTGTGAGTGAAGACATGATGTCTCACATTGCTAAGTACAGGTGAATGATATTCACAAAGGGACATTGATGTATCATTAAATTACCTCAGATCTGCAAAGAATCTCTGCAAGGAAAATAAAATTAGAAAGGATTTATTGACGAATATTAGAAATACACAAAAAAAAAAAGGTGTAGAATTTATGGTATTGAGTAAATCACAATAAATATATCTTTCACCCAATAAAATGCAAGATAACAGAAAATAATGAACACAGAAATAAAAATTGTCTGATTTCCAATTGTATTTTATTAATTCTCTGACTATTAAATCTTTATTGCACAATTTTCATTTTAAAAAATTTTATAACACATTACATTATATAAGATAAATATTTTACTATAATTTTGTGCTTAACTAACAGCCTCATCTTGTATCTGAATACAATCATGTGTCAGAACTAACTTAAACAAATATAATTGGACTACAGATTGTATGAAAATATGCAAACAGTGAAATCAGACGAGATACAAGAGGAGTAGCAAGATATTTTCATAAAATGAAATTTATTTTAAGTATTTTTATTAAAATGTTAACAATGTCAAAAGAAAACCTGGATGAAAAAATTCCACACTAATTATTAAACAAAACGTTTTTTAATATAATTGAAACATCATTTTAGTAATATATATTAAAATTATGCACACCACAATTGAACTATGATTCCGTTATTTGATTGCTGAAACAATATTTAAGTGCACATAGGTATTTAAATTTAAAAATAAAAACTTGACTACATAATTTGCCACAAAAATGAACATTTAACCTCTATATTAATAAAATTTAGTTCTAAGGAAGAAAAATTTATACAATGCAAACTAAAAAAAATATTCAAGTCATTCATATAATACTTTTTACTTTATTTACTAGAAAAAAAATTCCCAGTATTTATTACATAAATCATCTGATAAAAAGTAAATTAAAGTTCTGCAATTTCTTCTCAAGAAGAACTACTTAAAATCAAAGAATTTGAAAATTAAAAATGATTCATAAGAACCAAATGAAGTATGAAAGTTAATTTGGACAAATAGTCTAAAATCCCATCTATAAAGTAGAATTAACATTATATTGATGGTCTT
>BPLR01010225.1:0-12028 GCA_021605095.1 Caerostris extrusa | reverse complement strand
TGATTATTAAATTTAGTACGGAGGTAGTCAGTATGAGGTTTAAAGGTTAGTCTACGATCAAGAATGACACCGAGATATTTTGCTTCTTTGGACCAGGAAATGTTAGTATTAAAAATTACAATGTTAGGAGGATTACAATTAATTTTCCTGGTGAAAAGTACTGCTTCAGTCTTCGCGACGTTAAGCTTTATTTTCCATTTATCGAGCCAAAGTTCAAGTTTATGAATGTAGTTTTTGTAAATTTTTTGCATAATTTGTATGTTCCTCCCCCTGTGTAATAATGGCTGTATCATCAGCGTAAAGTGTCAATTTAATAGTGTGATCTTGTGGTATGTCATTAGTAAAAATATTGTAGAGGAAAGGTCCTAAGATCGAGCCCTGAGGGACGCCTGCAAGGATTTTACAGTTTCTGGAGTCTACATTATCCACCGATACAACAAACGACCTGTCAGTTAGATAGTTCTGAATAATTTTGATAAGAGAGGGAGAGTATTTAAACTTAATCATTTTGAAGATCAACCCATTAATCCAAACTCTGTCGAAGGCCTTTGCAACGTCAAGGAAGATTGCGGCTGTGTTACCTTTCCAAGAGAAACCTTCAGAGATAGTTTCAACAATGTTGTAAAGTTGATGAGTAGTAGAGAGGGTTTTAGTAAAGCCAAATTGCTGAGGGATTAGTATATTGAGAACATTTGATTCTTGATTGAGAAGATCTGAAATAATGCGTTCTACAATTTTGCTGAGAGTTGAGAGCAGAGAAATTGGACGATAGCTATTGGGAGAAGTAGGATCTTTACCTGGTTTAAGGATTGGCAAAAATCCTGGCAGTTTTCCAAGAGTTGGGAAAGTAGTGAAGAGCAAGAATGGCATCAGTAATTTTGCAAATTTGAAGCACAATTTTAAAAGGGACATTTTTAAGCATTTTATTAGTTATGCAGTCAATACCAGGTGTTTTACTAACTTTTAAAGAAGAGATGATATTAATGATGGATGACGCTTTAGTAGCAGGGTTAGTATCTGTAGCATTTTCATTTTGTTCCAGAAAAGAGGAGATGGCGCAGTCAACTTCAGAGACAATGTTAGTATTGTTAGTAGGATTTTCTTGAAATTGTTCTTGGAGCACAGATGCTAAGATCTCAGCTTTTTCAACGTTAGTGGTGATAGTAGCATGATTACTTTGGAGAGTGGTGATTTTAGATCTTTTTTTTCCTGATGTTGTTACAAAGTTTCCAAATGGAACCATCCTCGACGTTAGCAGTCTGCAGCCGCTTATCCCAACAGTCATTTTTATAATTAGAGATAGCCCTCCCTAAGAACATTTTGATGGTGATTATACAGATTTTTGCTTCGCGGATCTTTATAAATTTGCCAAAAGCTTTCTAGCGTTATTACGATTAGTGAAAAGAGTTTTAATGTGAGGGGGAAGTAGGTGCGGTTACTAGTAGGAATAGGTTTAGAAGCAGCGCGATGCGCAGCAATAATTTTGTTAGTGAGATCAATGACTGCATCTTCAATATCAGTAGGAGTTAGTAAAGGAGTGAGAGAGTAGTTAAAGTTAGCATCGAGAGTATTAGAGAATTTAGACCAACAGGTGGTGAGTTGGGGGTTAATGTTAAAATTATGAACGCGGAATTTATAATCAATGATAACGGGGTTGTGGTCAGAAGAGAGTTCATCTAGTGAGGAAATAGTATGGGTAAAATGAAAGTTATTAGACATAACAAGATCAATAATGGAAGTGGAATTTGTTCCGATTCTGGTAGGAGTGTTTGGAGCCGAAATATCCATATCATGATTATTAGCATAGCTTTGCAATGCAGCGCCAGTGCTATTATTATAAGAACAACCCCAGGTGATATTGTGCGCATTAAAGTCGCCAGCAAGGATTACGCTATTATTAAGAGAGAAGAGAATGTCAAGATCATTAGTAAGATTAGGGATCGCAATGCCATTAGGAACATAAACAGAGTTTATAAACATAGAGGGGAGATTAGGAAAATCTAAGGAAACTATCGTAGCTTTAATCCCTATGAGCTGCGGAGTAGCAACATGAGTATGTGGAAGACAGTTCTTAATAAATATACCCGTACCTCCAGAGACAGGATCTTGAGGACCATCATTTCTGTAAAAAGTGTACCCCATTAAGCGCGTGTTTGTGAATTTTTAAGATGTGTTTCCTGAAGCAGTACCAAGTCAGGGTTATAAGTGTCAACAAAGTTAGTGAAGTCAAACATTTTATACCAAATATTGCATGCATTCCAATAGCATATACGTAGTTCGGAAACCAACTGAGTCATTAGGGAGCAGTAGAAATAGTTTGCGATGCTAGGCCGTTAATGAAAACCTGCATCTTGTCAGCTTTGTTAGTCGTATTTCTTAACTGTTGGAGAAAACCTGCAGAATTTTGAATATCTGAGAAAATGGAAATAAATTCCTTCATAATTAAGAGAGTGTTATGTATGAAAGGTGCCTGATCAGTGAAGCTCTTTAATTGACTCAGCTGATTTGTGGTGAGATCATTGAGCGAGGAATTTGAAGGTGCAGAATGTTGTGGCAAAGTAGAATTTTTTTGTAGCTGACGCATAGGAAAAGTCAGAAGTTACTTGTCGGGCCGGTGCATATTTCGGGAAAGTAGCATACTTGGTAGAATTGATCTTAATTTTCGGGAACTTAGAGCACCCTCTCCATGCAGCGATATGCCCCGATTCACCGCAATTGATGCACTTGGGAATATCGAGCTTATCAAAAACTTTGCACTCTTTATGAGAGTGTTCCTCTCCACATTTGAGGCATCGGGCCTTAAATCCACAGTTATTGGAACTGTGATGAAAGTAATTGCATTTGTAACATTGCAGGGTGGTAGGCTTTTTGTTATATTTTTTTCGACAACAACTGTAAAATAGAGAAGACGAGTGAGTTTAAAGATGTCTTGATTTTTGGCCGAACGTGCCAGTGTCACCTGAAATATAGGGAGTGGCTGCTTGTCCTTAGCCCTAGTGAGTTGAACTACTTTTTCCGTTACGAATTCCTTCTCAGCCAAAGCATCTTTTTAATATCGGTAGTTGAGATTTCTTTGTGCAGTCCCTTTATGACCGCTTTGATTGGCCGAAGAAATTTTGGAGTGATGATAAAGTATTCGATATTATTTTTATTTTAGAATTTAGTTAATTCGCGATGTTGGTCTTCGAATTTGGAAAAATTTTTATCATTTCGCCTGCCAGTTTTGCATTTATCTTATCATCAAAGTGGTCATTAATGTTCTTAAGCATCTCAAGTATGTTTGCTTTGGGTTTGACCATAATGGGAGGCAATTTTCGGACAACATTAACCGTTTCATCTTCTGCTTCTACTTCATTGCTCAGAGCATTAAATTGATTACTTGTTATTACTTCAGTATTGCTGTGTGTTTTACTAGAAATAAAATTGGATTTTGCTATTAGTTTTTTATTAGGAGTTTTAAACTCTAGAGTCATTTGCGCTGTTCGAAATTTCGCTGGCATTACGTTTAGTTTTAGGTTTAGTGACATTAAGTTTTTTAGCATTACTATTATCATCAGAGATTTTACTAGCTTTACTTTCAAGATAATGTACAGGACAGTTGGTAATAGGGCATTTGAACAGACTTACCCATTCAACCAGGTATTGGCGCTTCTTCAGAAGGTTCTCATTCATTTGAGCATAGTCCTGTGGCAGGTCCGATCTTTGGGATTGGGCAATGATTGTATCAATTACATCCATTTCCTTTAAGGCTGTGGATACCTGGCGGCACATTTCCGCAGGTGACTTTTTCAGTCTCTTTATTTTGGTGATTTGAGTCCATAGCAGACGGCGAGAGTACATCACGGTGGTCCTCAGAAGGTCCGTTCCCCTCGGTGGAAATATCCATCTCATGCATCGTTCGGCAGTAGAAAAACGCAGACGGCAAAAAACACGTCTGCTAACTTCCGCGTTCCAAACGAAACTCCAATCCAATCCAAATGAGTATCTGCGTCAGCGGGTTCGCTTAAATGCAAGGGTGGGAGGGGCTTAGTGCTTAGCACATAGCGAAAGTCCTCCCAATTGGTCAAGAGCTGTTCTGGACCTTTCAGTGATTCTACGCTGGTTTCTAAGGTAAACAAAACAGGTAGGTGATCGGAATCAAGTTCGTTAATCACCTCGACTTCACAATTAAATGGGTTAAATTTAAAAATGCCATAATCAAGGACATTCCCCGCGCGGTTACTAATAATATTAAATCTAGTTGGTCTGGGGGGCTACAACTTTCAATCCTCTTTGGAATTTCAGATATCTGTTCAATTTAAATCCATTTTGGTTAGAACGTCCGAAATTCCAACTAGAGTGGAAAGCGTTTAGGTCGCCAGCTAAGATCACATTGGGTCCAGATTTCAGAATACTGTCAATATCCTCCACCGGGTATCCACCTGGGTTGTGAGGTGCGACGTAAGTCGAAGCGATGATAATGGGGGGAAAATCATTCAGATTAATTTGAATCATGGCTACCTCGGCGCAATTAAGGCGCGGAGCAGGTAGTTCATGGTGCCTAAGGCTACTTTTCACATAAATGCAGGTGCCTCCGCTTACATTAGAATTTAGGTTGATCCTATCAAAACGATAGAATCTATAATTTGCGATCAGTGGGGTCTCTCCAGGTCTTAATTTAGTTTCCTGGACCAAAAGAACATCAAGGTTGTACTCTAAGCAGAATTCTCTTACCTCGTTTATTTTGGAACGTAATCCGTTCGCGTTCCAGGTGGCAATCCTGAGAAGTTGCAAGCTGGTGTTGAACATTAAACTTTACCGGTCTGGATGTCGACATAGGCCTTGAAGATGATCAGGGCCCTGGAATGGTGGTCGGTGATATGTCTAAGTTTATTTATGCTAAGTTCAAATGCTGACACAAGGGTCTGGGGGTCCATACCCTGCTGGATGTATTTCATCATGTCCCCAATGATTACTGAGCAGTCAATCTGCTGCGCAGGAGGGAGTTGGTGGCGGAGTACGCCGGTGTTGGCATCGGAAGTGTGGCACGTGGATGGCGCGTGTCGGTGGAGCAGGGACGGTGAAGGCAGGGGCCGCTTGCGGTTGAGAACGCTGCGGGGGATCATTCCTCCTCAATGGGACGCGTGTTGGCTCAGGTTGCTGGCGGGTGCCTGCGGTCAGACTCGCGTAAGAGAAACTTCAGATACCGGTCTTGTAGGTGGTAGCGGTTTCTTAGGCAGGGGCTTCCGCTTCTGCTGGTTTCTTTTCTTTCCTTGCCCTGGGCATCTGGGACATCCCCGCCAGTTTGCGGGATGGTCTCCGCCACAATTTACACATCGGGGAGGTTGATTATCCGCTAATTGACAGTGCTCCGCCTTGTGAGGGCCGGCACATCGGACACATCTAGCTGGCAGTCTGCACACTTCCGAGGAATGGAAGTAACCCTGGCAGTTCCAGCATTGACTGGGTCCAGGGCGTCCTTGGTAGGCCTCCACAGAAATTTGAATACCAAGTAATTCTGTTACATTGTAGATGTTGGCCGACTGCTGGTTTTTTTTTTACTTGGCCATAAAATAAGGGCATCGGCTCCTTGGTTTTGTGTTTTGAAAGGCGGGAGATTTTAATTCAAAACCTTCCTCTGATAACTCCTGGGTGATAAGGTCCATTTGGGTGTTAGCAGGCAGGCCCCGGATGACTACCTTTAAGGGCCTTTCTTCCTTTAAGGTGTAACTTTTGTACTGAAGCCCTCGGTCTTCCATGAATTTTGTCAACTTACGGAAATCATCGTCCGTGTTGACCTGCAATTTCATGAATTTTCCAGTGTATCGGCACTGCAGCAATGGCACCTCAATCTCCAATACATTTAGGACAGAATTCCAGTCATTTTTTGGCTGGAAAAAGATGGGTGGGGGCCTAGCGTCGTAGACCACCCTATCTTCATTTAGCTCAGGGATATTGTTTATGTTTCCCGCGGCTGTGTATGCACTGAAGTGGGGATGGTAGAGGTGGAGTCAGTGGGTGACGGCCTTGCCTTTTGAGACGAGGTGTTTTGCTGGCTTACGAAATCCGTCGCAGTCAGCGGGCCTGTTGTCCTTTCGGCCTTTAGATAGGTCCTGCGGTAGGGCGATTGTAGAGTCTAGTATGGGCAGTGCGGGTGCTACCGCTGAAGCGAGTAAGTCCCTCGCCTGCTGGGCCCTTTGGCTACGCTCCTCAATTTCAGTGAGCGAAGGAATTTGAATAAGGCGATTCCAAATTTAAATTTAATCTCGTCCATTTGCTTATATAGTTCTACCATGCTTTCATGGAGACTGTTATAGTTCGGGTCGTCGCCCTTTGTTTTTGCAATTTTCGTTGCTGTTGATTGCAGCTGGCTCTTAAAGTTTGATGCCTTACGGAGCATGACCTGATTAATCAGGACGTACTCGTCTGTCATTTCACTGATCTGTGGAGCAGGCTGGATATAAACTGGCTCGTGCTCCATTGTTTCGTTGTCCACTTGGAAAGTCTCCGGCTCTCCGGTGAGTCCAAAGGTAACGCCGGTGGAGGATCTTCCTCCGGATTCATCATGATGAATAAGTAATCAGGAATTTAAAAATAAAAATCAAGAATTCTAAATTAAAAGCTCGTCAAAGATTCACTAAAGCAGCGAAAAGCTAAAGTTCAGGTTAGGTTCGGGAGCGGGTCGAAAAGACGTCCGCACTCAACGAGATCTAAGCTGAAAGTCTGTGAGAAATGGCCAAATGGCACCTCAGTTTTTAGAATATTTAGGACAGTTCCAGTCCGTTTTAGGTTGGAAGTAAATGGGGGCGGTCTCGCGTCATATACTGCTGCCTCCTCATTAAGTTCGGGAATGGAGTTAATATTACCCGCAGGCGCAAAAGAGTTGCTGAGAGTAACTGGGGAGTATGTCTCCTGGTGCTTCCTTGGTTTTGCAGTCAGGTGCTTGGCCGGGGCCTTCTGCATCAGCCGGTCTTTTCTCTTTGCGACCGCTTGTCGCTTCGCGAGAGAGATTTAGTGCACTATCCTCCAGAATTGGGAGTGCTGGGGCCGATTCAGTTGCTAGGAGCTCTCTAGCAAATAGAGCCCTTTAGCTTCTTTCCTCTATCTCACTGAAAGAAGGAATTAGAAATAGGGATAGCCCATATTCGAATTTGATGTAGATTGCTGACATCTCAGCGTGGTGTTGGGTCGCAGCTGGGTCTTCAGTTTTTAGTTTGCCAATTTTGGCTGCCGTCTGGCTAAGCTTAAGCTTATAGCCACAAGCCTTTCGCAGAAGGCCCTGATTGATGAGGACATATTCGTCCGATATCTCCCCTAAGAGGGGGCAGGTTGACACACTTGTTGTGATTCCATCTCAATACTTTCCGGTATAACCGCCGGGCTTTCCGGAGATTCTATGAGGAATCCGCCACTGAGTGGTGGAAAATCATCTGGTAGTCCTGATGAGGTAGAATTCATGCTTTTATCAAGAATAATACAAGCAAACGCAAGGAAAAGAAACGCAAAGAACAGAGCTAGAACAGCGAGTTTACAAAAATTCCGTTAGGGATCAGGAGCGGGGTGAAAAACACGTCCGCTCGCTTCAAGTACCAAAACCGGAATCAGAAAGATCGAGACAATCGTGAGAAAATCGGCTTAGCTTGGTTAAATATATAAGAAAAGAGAAAAGTTTATATACAGGTAACAGAACATCAGCAAGTGACGTTCCTGATACGATGACTCATGCTGCCATCTGGTGGTAGTGCTGTAGATTGGAGGTAGCTATGAATTTAAGTTGGATGAATTGTTGAGGTCCGAGAAATGAAATAAAATAAAAGAAGCGAATAGGAGGGATACTCCTATATAATAAAAATTTAAGAAGAGTAAAAATTCTCTTGCTGGGATTAAGTCATAAAAATTAAAGATGAAAAAAATTTAAAAATAAAATCAAGAAGAAAAATAACAGTTAAACATAATTAATTCTTAAATAAAAATACCGAAAAATTAAGAAGATTTAAAATTAAACTGTTAAGAATAAAATAAAGAACGGTAATAACTTATAAAAAACCAAATGAGAAAAAGTAAACAAAATAATTTAGAATTAAACCGAGCTGTCTTGTGCAGCCATCTATCGGAGAGATTTTGATTTAGAAGATAAAAGCGGAGAAGTTAAGTTTACGAAAAAATGTGAAAAATAATAATAAAATAAAAATTAAAAATAAAGAATTAATAATTAAAAATAAATATAAATAAGGATTTAAAAATATAGAGGTGGGAAATTTCTTTTTTCTTGTACAAGAAATTTTCCCGTGAAGAAAGAAAAAATTTTTTTGAAGGTAATAATGGTGAATATCTAGAGATTATTGAAGTTGTTGGTCTGTAAAGTTCTTGAGTAAGAGTTCTTAAAGTTGAGTATGGTGCTATTGTTGAACAGGTGGGTTGAGGGTGAAGAACGCTGTTGATGAGTTGGTATTGCTGTCGAGGCTTGTTGAAGGGTTGAACAGGTGGGTTGAGGGGGAAGAACGCAGTTGATGAGTTGGTATTGCTGTCGAGGCTTGTTGAAGGGTTGAACAGGTGGGTTGCTTGTTGCAGGTGGGCTATTGTAGTATTCTTGGAGCAGGTGTAGTCTATTGGCGTTAAAAAAGCAGGCACTTGAGGTTGAGAGATCTTGCTGTGCAAAAAATAAAAATACTAACTGTAAGGAAGGAATTTAAAAAAGGGGGAGAGCAGGTGAAAAAAATAGAAATAAAAATGTGGAGGAGGAAGCTAGATTCGATCTCGTGACCTGTGGGTGGGAGAGCAGCGCTTTGACCGCTCGGCTGTAAAGACGTAGAGGCAGTGGCGAAAAAAGAAATTAAGTGCGCGCGCATAGTGTAGGTGTGAATTAAAATGTAAACAGTGATTAAAAAGTGTTGCTAAGTATGGCACGAGGTCGTTTCTTATTCAAAATATTGGTAAAATCATAATTTGGAAATGACCTGTAAAAGATTGTTTGGGATATCAGGGAGGTTAGTAAAGAATTTGGTGGCAATGTCAAAAAAGAATTTCTCAATGTCAGGAATGTTAGTATCCTTGGAAATTTGGTTATTCCTAATATACCAAGGGGTGTTAGTAATATGTCTGAGTGTTTTTGTTTGTGTACTATGGATTTTATTGATGTGTGTAGCTGCTGTATATGCCCAGATTGGAGAAGCGTATGAAATGATGGGTCGAAGAATAGATTTGTAAATAAGAAGTTTGTTATCAATGTCGAGGAGAGAGTTTCTACAAATAAGTGGATAAAGGATGGTTTTGGTGGCTTTAAACTTTTTGATGGTGTTTGTGACATGTTGGTGCCAAGTGAGTCTTTTGTCTAGTGTAACTCCAAGGTATTTAACATAATTAGACCAGGGTATGTTGTCTGTGTAGAAAGTTAGTGGATTAGCATGCTTTCTTTTAAAACCAAACATGACAGCAATACATTTATCAGTGTTGATTTTTATCTTCCAGTGATTTAGCCAAATTTGTAGAGTGCTGATGTAGGATTGAAGTTTATTAGAAGCAAGTTGTGGATTATCATCTTGGGAAAATATTGCAGTATCATCAGCATATATGTATTTAGAGGTGAAGTCATCTTCAGGTATATCAGATGTATAAATATTGTGCAAAACTGGTCCAAGTAGTGAGCCCTGAGGTATTCCAGCAGTATATTTATGTTTAGTAGAGAGAGTATTGTTGATTTTAGTGATAAAGTGTCTATTAGTGAGGTAATGAATTAAAATATTAGTAATATTAATAGGAAAATTAAGGTTGAGTTTTATAGATAAGACCTTCTATCCATACTTTGTCGAAGGCCTTAGCCACATCAAGAAAGAGCGCAGCAGTTGCCTGTCTATTAGAGAAGCCCTCTGAGATACATTCAATTGCTCGAAGGAGCTGATGGGTGGTGGACAAGCCTTTGGTAAAAGCCAAATTGTTCCAGATTCATGAGGTGGGTGTTAGTAATATGGTTATTAACATGCTTGAGAATGAAATGCTCATATATTTTGGAGAAAACAGGTAAAAGGCTAATTGGTCTATAGTTTTCAGGCAATTTAGGATCTTTACCTGCTCCTTTATAAATAGGAACTACTATTGCAGTTTTCCAGAAATTAGGAAAGTAATTTAGTTTAAAAAAGTGCATTAATAATGTCAGTAATATAGAAAATTATGTTAATAGGCAGATGTTTACACATTGTATTAGTAATGTTATCAAAGCCAGGGGCTTTGTCACTTTTATTAAGAATTTGAAGAATAATAATCTCAGAGGGGAGTATATTAATATTAGAGTTAGTAGCATCAGTTTGAGTTTGCCTGTTGATATAGGTGTTGAGAACATTTTCAACTAGTTGTTCGGTTGGTGTGTGCCTAATGTTATTAGGAGAGAATTGTTTTTGATACTGAGCTGCAAGTGTGTTTGCTTTGTCTATGTTAGTGTACACTAAGTTATTATTATTATTAAGTGGCGGAATTATGTGTTCATGCTTTTTAATGGATTTAATGGTTTTCCAAAGGGAATTATCATGAGTGGAGAGAGAATTAAGGTGGTTGTTCCAAGAAGTGTTTTTATTAATTTTAATTTCCTGCTGGATTAAAGTGTTTAGATCATAATAATTTTGTTTATTCTGTGGGTGTCTAGAGGCTTGCCAGATTTTTCTGAGTCTATTTCTTTCTTTGATTTTATTTTTGATATCTGTGGTAAAGTGTGAAATTTTGTTTTGCTTGGAGGTAGAATCATGGCAAGTGTAAACAATGTCTGTGAGAAGTTTAATTGAATCCTCAATACCAGATATAGTATTGAGGTCATGTGGTGTGTATGTAGCTGTGCTTAAATGCTGTGTAAACTTGAACCAGTTTGGAATCTTATAGTTTTGGCTGTCAATGTTTGGAATGGTTAGATCTAAGTGGTAGATAACTGGGTTATGATATATGCTAATATTGCCTACGGCGGCAAAAAGCAGTTCTAGCCGGTAAACAAGCTTTTTGAACTGCTTGTTTCTGTTTGGAGAAGAGGTGCTTCGCGCTGGTGATATGAACCCATCAGCGTCGGCTTGCCTTTTTTAACCTTACGGTTAAGAGGGGCCTCTCTGGCTATGGCGATGGAGGCATCCAATATGGGAAGCGCAGGGGCTCTTGATGTAGCTAGTAGCTCGCGGGCGTTTTGAGCCTCAGGCACCTATCTTCTATTTCCTTCATCGAAGGAATTTGGAATAGGGCTATTCCGAATTCAAATCGGAACTTATCTAGTTCCTTGTAAAAGCTCGCCTATTTCCGAATGGTATTGAGCGGCCGCCGGATCCTCAATGTATGTTCTGCGCAACTTCGCAGCAGATTGCGTCAGTCTTTCCTTAAGACCAGAGGCCTGTCGGAGAGCTGCCTGATTAATGAGAACGTACTCATCACTTAGCTCCTTTAATGGTGGAGCAGGTGAGATGTTTTTAGGTCCATTTCCTTGTCGTTATCAGTGTCCATGTTAGTGTCTGAGGTCAATGCCGGGCTAGCCGGGAGGTGTAGTAGATAATCGGTTGAGATGGGTGAGGGGGTCCTCCTTCTGATTGTCCGTTGATGATTGAATCATTTCATTGAAAATCAAAAACAAATAATTAAAATCAAAAGAGTTAAAAGTTTTAAGGAATAAGATGCTTAGATAAGATCTAGCACGCAAAACGTTGAGCTAATAATAGCGGGTTTTCAAAAAATTCCGTTAGGATCAGGAGCGGAGTGAAAACACGTCCGCTCACTTCAAGTGCCAAAACCGAAATCAAATGAACTCGGTCAATTTCAGGAAATTGTCCCTGGATTGTACGGATTTAAGGGAGGGAGCTACACGTTTTAGGAAACCTTGATTTAGGATCCAATCCGCTCTCCGCCTAACGAAGAAGAATGGAGGAACTCTCGGTTTGCGAGGCTGCTCTGGGATATCGTCAGTTGCATCGGGGTTTATATTAGTAGGAGAGGTTTTACTACCTGAAGGCTTAACTTTGGAGGGTGCTGTCGAGGTTATTCTCCCTCGTAAGGTGTTTGGCAGGGAGTCTGAAACCATCAGGAGTCC